>VIAB01005868.1:63660-73900 GCA_009801035.1 Oophaga pumilio
TAGGCTCTAAAAGAGGTTGTTCTAAAAGAATGGAAAAAGACAGATGATTCAATATGTCGCCTACTTGTTCATTCCATGCCTATAATGCTTGGTGCTGTTTTTAAAAATCATGGAGGTCAAACAAAATACTATATTTATAGAAATATAAATAATTATGCGCGCTAAACATGGAAATGATTCATTGGGTGATAAAAATATCTGCAATCAAAAGAAAAAAGGGGGGAAATGATATGATAAAATGGTGTTACCTTAATATAAATGTGTGAATATATCCAAATATTAGGAAAGTCCTGTAGATTCTGATGAACGTGTTTACTCCCGGTATGTCTCCCGGTATCCAAATGGAATCAAGTAGAAATTCTTTGGTGAAGAAAATATTAAAAAAGCCTTAATTCTCCTCCGATGGAAGATTGAAGATAGCAGGATTATCGGTATATCAGCAGGGGGGCACCGTCCCGGCCGGTGGCGGAAAGCCCAGTGGATGTTTTAAAAACTATTGCTCTGCGATTCGGAGTATGAAGCCGGCAAGGAGCAGCGTCGCTGCAGGACCTTGCGTGACGTCACTGACACGTGACTAGCGTCACGTGACTGGCTACGGTATGCACACAAGACCACAATTCCTACGCGTTTCGGAATTCACTAATTCCTTCGTCAGGGATGGGTCTTGTGTGCTAAGTGTGCATTTTATATACATATTCCCAATTTACATATTAAAAGCGAACAGCTCAATTTCTTTGTTTAATCCATATGGAACAAGGGTATTCATTTCAAAAATCAGTCTGCTTTCTTCCCTGGACATTTGGTGTATATAATTACCTTTTCTCCAGTTTTTTTTCACAGTTTTAATGCCCGTGACTATTATGTTATTCAATGATCCACCATGATGTTTAAGAAAATGTTCTGAAAACGGATGTGCCGTATATTGCTTAGTTATATTGCGCAGATGTTCAGCAATCCTTACATTCATCGGGCGTATGGTGCGTCCAATGTATACCTTGCCACATGGGCAGGTAATTCCATATATAACGCCTGTAGTGGAACATGTGATGAACTCTTTAATATACATTTTTATGGACTGATGAACAATAACGGATTGTTTATTTATTTTTAGTTTTCTGCACGGTAGACATTTCCTACAGGGAAAGAAGCCAACAGGTGTATGGTCCCTATGGGAGGAAGGATTAATTAATGATCTAGGTATAGTTGGAGCTAAAAAATTGCCCAGATTTTTTGCCTTCCTATAAATAAAGCGAGCTTTGTCAGGTAGAGTTTCGCCAATGATTTTATCCTTCTTGAGTATGTCCCAATGTCTATGTACAATTCTTCTCAAAATCTTACTATTGGAATTATATTGAGTTATAATGGGAATTTGTTCCATTTCTCTATTGACGTGAGCGGTGGCTCTGTATAATACCCGCTGCTCTCGTGGTATTAATTCCACTTGTAATTTGTTGTCCATTAGGATTTTTCTTTGATATCCTTTATACTGAAATCTTTCAATCAGATTCTGGGCTTCCTGGTTAAAATCATGAATACTTGAACAATTACGATGAACTCTAATGAGCTGACTTTTTGGAACATTGAGAAGCCAGCTCGGAAGGTGACAGCTATCCAGAGATATATAATTGTTGGAATCCGTGGGTTTGTGATACGTTTTAGTCTGTATGGTGCCACTTTCAATAAAAATGTTTAAATCTAAAAAATTAATACTATTGGTGCTGGTGGAGGAAGTAAATTTTATTAATTTTTTTTTTTTAGGACTTTTCTAATATTTGGATATATTCACACATTTATATTAAGGTAACACCATTTTATCATATCATTTCCCCCCTTTTTTCTTTTGATTGCAGATATTTTTATCACCCAATGAATCATTTCCATGTTTAGCGCGCATAATTATTTATATTTCTATTCATTAGCACCTCTGGCAAAATAGAGGTTAATTTGCCATATTTATCGCAGCTTTACATTGGTTTCCTTAGTGCGCCAGGTTTTTTCCTTATATTAAAATACTAGATATAGTAGTGTTTGTTGAGGGGTGTTTTTATTTTTTCATCAACTAATTTGAGTGAAACGGAATATTTTGTAACAAAAGTTATATTAATAACCTTACTTTCGTGTTACGGGTTAAAAAATTTCCTACAAAACTTAATCAAATTTTTGGAAATTGTTTTCGTGTTCAGTGAGATATTGAATAAAATCTTACTTTTCAAAAAGGGTGTACTTATTTATGCTGATCAATGTATAGCTATATGCACATATATATGCACATCTCTCCTTCGCTCTCTTTCTCTCTCTATATATATATTGACAAAAAACTGACAAGTTATAGTATAGTAGTTTCATTTCTTCTTTCTACCTTGGTCATTATATGCAATAAATTCTACCAGCAACATCTTAATGTGATTTATATTGAACTACATGGAATAGGAAGAAAAGGAAGGTTGTAAATTGATTCTATATTTTTATTATTGATATATGATTATTTCTAAAACATGATGGGCAGCATATACTGAAAGGACTGATGTTTCTTGCAGTAGAAAATAAATGTGCATGTCCTCCTGCATACATTTTCATAAAGACAAATACCATAAAATAAAATCTGAATTGCAAACATCTGCATAGATTACAAATGACAACTTCAAGATTCTGCTTTGCCGACTCTGATCAAAACATTACTAAGTGTCAAGGTGGTCTATTGTATGCATACACACTCCTCAACATTACAATTGTAACACCAAAAAGGAAAAGTCATGCAATTATGGAAATCACAGGATTGATAGACTTGTTAATGATATGCAAAGGACAGGAAAATGGAAACAACATTTTCAAAACATCTCAATTTATTGAGCATCAAGTATGAGGACCACATATAGAAATACACGCACTAATGCATTTTGGCTGTTATCAATGAGGTTATTAATGGTTGTCGGAGGAATGTTTTGCCACACTAAATATACTTGGCCAAGCAAATCATCAATATCTGTTGCTGGGAGCTCCCTTTGCAATTGCAAACCAATGAAAACCCAGATGTTCTCAAAGGGAGACAAGTCCAGAGATACTGCAGCCAAGGAAGAACTGTTTAGGCCATGATGGCTGGTCACAGTAGCATGAGCAATAGGTAGTTTGGCATTGTCGTATTGAAAAACATCTGGGACACTATAGAATAATTGACATATTTATTGGGTTCTAGCATTCAGGATGAAACCTTCATAATTCATTTGAGCTTTCATCACAGCAGGAATACAACACCTTTGAAACACCCGTATCCCACAAGTTGCAATGTACAATGAAATCAGATTCCAAGCTTAAAGTGTCGGTTTATTTATTTGTAATGTTGATAAGCTTTTTATTTTTTGTTTGCTGCCAAATCTTCTGAGCAAATTAAAATCATCTACATCAATTTACTTTGGTCATTGTAATCTCTAGGACGTTTAATAACAGTAGCCTAGCTGTGTATTCTGGAGCATTTCCTATAACAGTAGTCTAGCTGTGTATTCTGGAGCTCCTCCTGTAAAATTAGTCTGGCTTTACAGTCTGAAGAACATCCTATAACAGTATTCTAGCTGTGTATTGTGGAGCATTTCCTATAACAGCAGCCTAGGTTTGTAGTCTTGAGCACCTTTTATAGTAGTATAGCTGTGTATTCTGGAGCACTTCCTGTAACAATAGTCTATCTTTATAGTCTGGTGAAGCTCCTAAAACTCTAGTGTAGCTGTATAGTTAGGAATATTTCCTATAACAGCAATCTGATTTATTGTCTGTAGTAGCTCCTAGAACACTAGATTAGCTGTATATTCTGGTGCACATCCTATAACAGCAGTCTGTCTTGAAGTCTGAAGCACCTCCCGTATTATTAGTTTGGCTTTGTAGTCTCGATAACTTTCTATAACAGTAGACTTTCTATGTATTCTTGAGCACCTCCTATTACGGTAGTTGGAATGTGTAATCTGGGGAACCTCCTAAAACAATAGACTTGCTATGTATTCTGGAGCACCTATTATAACAGTAGTGTGGTTTTGAAGTCTGGAGCACCTTTTATGAAAGTAGTCTGGCTTTATATTCTGTAAACCTCCTAGAATAGTAGTTTGGCTTTGTGGAACAGACTGACACAAGGAAGTTTCCAGAGATTATAATCTCATCTGTAAAAGAAAAGAAACTCAATATATAGATATTGTAGGGATTCACTCTCTCTGGTAAGCAAGGCCTTAGGTGGCATTCACACAGACAATGCTCTTTTGGTGAAAACATGTGCAGATTTTATCGCTTTTGACAGGTTGCACAGCCCCAAAACAAAATCATAAACATAAATCTTTAGCCTTGTCCAGGCGCTAACTAAACAAAACGGACCCTGGCTACTCACACACGGCTGAGCTAGCCCCAATCAGTTATACTTGCAGTTTGGTGAACATGGGCTGTGCAGACTATTCTAAGATAGATATTCTGGCTTGGTTATATGCAGGGCTAGCCACGTGATCTAATCAGAATATGTAGAGCTAGGCTTTAACCCTAGCCTACCTGGCTTTGCTACAATTTAAAGGAGTGAAAACAAATGTCCAGCAGCTCAAAGCCTAAAGGGTAACTATATTTTCAAGTATCTTTTTCAGAATAAGCAGTCCAATGTGTGTACACGAGGAATAAGAATGCTATTTCCAGGCATTATATGTCTTGTATTCTGTATGTTCTCTAGTTTCCCCTCTGCAGGTTCTATCTCATAATTTGCAATTAACTCTGAGAAGGTGGGTGAAGACTAGCTTCTGCGATATATCCCATACACAATACAGCACCCAGAAAGGATTCCTTATTTTCATCCTTTAGTATCACACAAATGCAATCAGGAAACATGCAAGAAATTATACAGCAGGCCTAAGCAGTGTAGATGAGAATCCAGCACTGTAGTGAGGTAAAAGACTTGTTAGAAAGCTCAGCACAATCTGTCTGTGTCTCCTGCTGTTTGTTTTCTCACTCAGCTCCTTTCTCCTCCTCTCTCTTTTCCATAAAACATAACTGGAGGTGTAACCTGACACCTCTTTGTGCTCATAGTCTGTCTTGTCCTATACAAGAGGGCGCTGAGCTGTTTATTTGTTTTTCACTGTGTATGATAGACTCTGGAGGCAGAGAGAAATAGTGGCTCATAAAATGGAGAAAGAAGCAGAATTCTCAGATAAAATACATTACAAAGTTGCTTAATAAATAATGAATAATAATAAATGAGGACAATTACTAACTATGGAAGTGGAAATGTTAATGTCCAGATATAACTGGATACAAATCAGGAATGGGACAAGAAAAACAGTCAAGAACCAACCTTAGATTATTAGTGGAAGTTGGCCAATTGATCCCCACATGACAAGAAAACACTGCTAAAGGAATCCATGAATAACAGCCAAGGAGTGAGTGTATCTGTACAGACATGTTAATTTGAAGTTACGTTTTCTGAGGGATCTTCAGGAACAAGGACTTCTAGACTTGCAGTACTGCCCAATTGAGGGCGTAACTACAGATATTTTTACAAAGCCACTGGCCATAGAGAGAGATGTTCATGACTGGTGATGTGCCTAGACCTATACTAAGCCTTAGCTGTTGGGAAGTGAAGGGGTGTTGTAGTTTACAACAGCTGCAGCCTTGCCTTAATGGGAACTGTGTTGTGCAGGCTGCACTGTAGAACCTCACAATTTAGCGAGCATGTCACGGTTCTCTTCCTGTAATCCTCCATATTGTGATGATGCAGGTAATAGTTGCTGTACTAAAAACTAAAACTTAAAGTCTGCAACACAACCATATCTATCTATTCTGGAGTTCTATTTTAGAACATCAGTTGGTTTGTTATGGAACATGTCCTATAACTTTAGTGTAGATGTGTAGTCTGGCGCATCTCCTATACCAATAATCTTGCTTTGCAGTCTGCGGCACCTCCTATAACAGTAGTCTAGTTTTTAATCTACTGTACTCTTTATACCAATAATCTAGCTATGTAGTCAGAATCACCCCCTATAACAGTAGTGTAGCTGTGTATTCTGTATAGCATGCAAAAACAACATAGTAGTGTTGCTGCTTAGTCTAGATCACCCCCTATTAAAGCAATCTGGCTGTGAAGTCTGTTGTGTCCCCTGGAACACTCCATTAACTGTGCTGCCTGATCAGGAGGAGATCTATACTCGGCCATAATTTGAAGTTCTTGTGCTCAGTAGAGGGTGCAATAATTTTTTGCTACCAGTTTTCATAGTTTGTGTACAGTATTTGTAATTTTCTCTTTGCAGTTCTTGAAGAAGACATTTCAAGTCATCAATATGCAAGATTTTACTGAAATATGAAAAAAATTACCAATATACCCATTTTATGTAAATATAAGACAGAGTCCAGCAGTGAATTATTATATACTTGCTACCAGAGCTATAAATATTTCCAGCAGTTGGGTAGAGACATTAGTTGAAATCAAAACATTTTTAAGGTCGAGGTTATCTCAATAGTTGAAAAAAAGAAAAAGACAATCCAGACAGTTATTTTCTCATGAAGAACTCTACAGTGTAATCCAGTGCCAAGTCCGTTTTCATTTCAGATACTCAGTATCAGTGAATGACGGCTAACTAAAGTATCCTCTACATATATATATAGGTAAGTATTGATCCTATATGTTTTATGTAACTTTATCCATTAATCTACCTAATGACCTGTTTGTCTACTTTACTATGTTATGTTTAACTATCATCTGTCATTCATATTTCTAATATATTTCTTAGATTTAAGATAGATATATACAGTATCTTATTATCTAATATCTACCTATTATATATTTTTTATCTATCTAATATGCTATAATATGTACTGTATGTCTGTATATATCTGTAAGGCTAGTTTCACACTAGCGTATGGCTGCGCTGCGGAGGGCTGCGGACTTCCTCTGTGAAGCTCCGCCCACTGCCGCACCTCCTCCGGTCAGCTCTGCCTATGTCTGCAAGCGGCCTGCATTAGGCCTGAGTACCTATATTTAACAATAGGTACGCAGGCCGTGCAGATGTATGCGGATGCCGCCGCATGCGTCATTTTGACGTGCGGCGACCTGCGCAGAATGCAACATGTTGCATTTTGTTGCGGTCGCCGCACCGTCAAAATGATGCATGTGGCGGCATCCGCATACATCTGCACGGCCTGCGTACCTAATGTTAAATATAGGTACTCAGGCCGCATGCAGGCCGCTTGCAGACATAGGCATAGCTGACCGGAGGAGGTGCGGCGTTGGGCGGAGCTTCACAGAGGAAGTCCGCAGCCCTCCGCAGTGCAGCCATACGCTAGTGTGAAACTAGCCTTATACATTGAAAAATTATTCATATCTGTGAACTTTTCCACATTACAATCACAGACTTACCGTAAATGTATTTTATTGAAATTATATGTGATATACCAACATAAGGTATATAAATTTGAAAATTGATTGTGTTGTGCAATTGTATTTAGCCCCTTGTAATCTGCTACCCTTAAATAAAATTCCAATTGATAAATTACCTCCAGAAGTCACACAAGAAGCAATTTGAGTCCATGTGTGTGTGTAATTTATTCTCAGTATAACAACTGTTCTGTGAAGACCTCAGAGGTTTGTTTGAAAACATTAAAAGATCAAACAGCGTCATGAAAACCAAGGAACACACCAGACAGGTCAGGGATAAAGTTGTGGAGAAGAATAAAGCAGAGTTAGGTTATAAAAAATAGCCCAAACTCTGAATATCTCACGGAGCACTGTTCAATCCATCATCCAAAAATGGAAGGAGTTTGACACAACTGCAACCCCACCAAGACATAGGCGTTCAACTAAACTAACATCCCAAGCAAGGATAGCACTAATTAGGCCAATTGTCACTCTGGAAGAGATGCAGAGATCCACATCTCCGGTAGGCGAATTTGTCCACAGAACTATAAGTCGTATACTCAACAATTCTGGCCTTTATGGAAGAGTGGCAAGAAGTAAGCCATTTTTGAAAGCAGGCCATAAGAAGTCCTGTTTGCAGTTTGAAAAAAAGTCATGTAGGGGACAAGGCTAGCATGTGTAGAAGCTGCTCTGGTCAGATGAGACCAAAGTAGAACTTTTTGGCCTAAATGCAAAATGCTGTGTGTGGCAGTAAACAAACACTAAACATCACCTTGAAAACACCATCTCCACCATCAAACACAGTGATGCAGTATCATCCTGGGGGGATTATTTTCTTCAGCAGGGACAAAGAAGCTGGTCAGAGTTGCTGGGAAAATAGATGGAAGGCAATTTTGGAGGAAAACCAGTTAGAGGCTGCAAAAGACTTGAGATTAGGCCATAGGTTCACCTACCAGCAGGACAACGACCCTAAACATAATGCCAGAACTACAATGAAATGGTTTAGGTCAAAGCATAGTTAAGTGTTTAAATGGCCCAGTCAAAGTCAAGACCTAAATCCAGTTGAGATTCTACGGCAATACTTGAAAACTGCTGTTCACAGACGCTCTCCATCCAATCTCAATGAGCTAGAGCTATTTTGCAAAGTAGAATGGACAAAAATGTCAGCCTCTAGATGTACAACGCTGATAAGAGCCATATCCCAAATATTTTGCAGCAGTAATTGCAGCTAAAGGTGGTTCAACAATATTAACTCAGAAGGATTGAATACAAATTCATGTCACAATTTTAAGATTAATATTTTTGAAATATGTAGAAAAACCATGTAACATTTCCTTTACACTACACAAATATTTGTTACTTTGTTTTGGTATCACATAAGATCCCAATAAAATATATTTAAGTTTGTTGGTGTAACATGAAAAAATGTGGAAAAGTTCACACGGTATAAACACTTTTTCAAGGCAATGTATCTATCTAGCTATCTCTCTGATGATCCGAAGAAATAACAGTCTTTGTGGGCGCTAAATCTTCCTTTGATAACTGTCTCAGCAGTTTCCACAAATATCCAGTAAAAAGATGATGCAGCACATCCATTTGGTTACAAAGTAAAAAAGATCCAACTACAGTATGTTTCACCTCTCTCTATGGAGGGAGCCTTTGATGAGGGAGCTGAAATTCATAAATAAAATACTGTTTCCCCTTTTTTTACCAACTGGGTATGCTGCCTCAGCTTTGTTCTACAGGGTGGGCCATTTATATGGATACACCTAAATAAAATGGGAATGATTGGTAATATCAACTTCCAGTTTGTGGCACATTAGTATATGGGAGGGGGAAAGCTTTTCAAGGTGGGTGGTGACCATGGCGACTATTTTGAAGTTGGCCATTTTGAATCCAACTTTATTTTTTCTAATGGGAAGAGGGTCATGTGACACATCAAACTTATTGAGAATTTCACAAGAAAAACAATGGTGTGCTTGGTTTTAACATAACTTTATTCTTTCTTGAGTTATTTACAAGTTTATGACCACTTATAAAATGTGCTCAAAGTGCTGCCCATTGTGTTGGATTGTCAATGCAACCCTATTCTCTCACTCTTGACACACTGATAGCAACACCGCAGAAGAAATGCTTGCACAGGCTTCCAGTATCCATTGTTTCAGATGCTGCACATCTTGTATCTTCACAGCATAGACAATTGCCTTAAGTTACGAAATGTGCAGCATCTGAAACAACGGATACTGGAATCCTGTGCTAGCATTTCTTCTGCGGTGTTGCTATCAGTGAGTCAAGAGTGGGAGAAGAGGGTTGCATTGACAATTCAACACAATGGGCAGCACTTTGAACACATTTTATAAGTGGTCATAAACTTGTAAATAACTCTTGAAAAGTTTCCCCCCTCCCATATACTAATGTGCCACAAACAGGAAGTTGATATCACCAACCATTCCCATTTTATTTAGGTGTATCCATATAAATGTCCCACCCTGTAGATAACTATCAATTGATCGATTGGTCAGTCTGTCTGACGGTCTCTCTGTCTGTTTGTCTGACTATATTAGGCATTTTTTAAATCACCTAGAGGTTTCACCTCAGAAGAAAAGGCCACTCTAATAATAGAAAGGATGTGTTCAATTCTACAGCCCCTTCCTGAAATAACAAAGAATAATTACCAGCCTATGGTTTATGATGACTCAAAGTCTGGAATTGGCGACTACAAACATTATTCCATTATAATGCATCTTCCCTTTTTACATTTGGATAGATGACATTACTGTGAACTATAAATTTATAAAAATCTCCTAATTTTCTAGAAAAACTAGACAACTATAACCACCTAGCCCTTATGCGATAATTAAAAGTATTGTATTTTTT
>VIAB01005869.1:46735-57120 GCA_009801035.1 Oophaga pumilio
TTGCTGCACTTGTTTGAGGGTGCCATGTTACATTGGTAGAGCCCATGAGGTGCCAGCAAAGCATAACCCCCCATAAGTGACCCTATTTTACAAATTAAACTTCTAAATTCATCTAGGGGTGCAGTGATTATATTGATACCACAGGTGTGTCACAGACTTTTATACCATTGGGCAGGGAAGATAAAATAATTTACATTTTTAACACCAAGATTGTGTTTTAGCCCCAAGTTTTCCCTTTTCATACTGGGAAATGGGTACAAACGGTACTAAAATTTGTCCTACAATTTCTACTGAATGTGGCAATGCCCCATGTATGGCTGTACAGTACTACTTAGCCATACGGAGAGACTCGAGAGGGACGGAGCGCTATTTACCTCTTGGAATGCAGATTTTCCTAGAATAGTTTGCGGATTCCATATAAAGAGACCCTAAGTGCTAGAAAAGCAGAATCCCCCCTCAAGTGACCCCATTTTGGAAATTATAACCCTTTGGGAATTTATCTACTGATGTAGTGACGATTTTGACTCCATTGGTGTTTTCCAAAAAGAAGCAGCAGTGGATGTTGCTGAGTGAAAATTGCAAACTGCCATTGTAGTGGCACATATGTTGTAGTAACCAGTATATTAGGCCCAGCTAATGCTTCTGGAGACACGCACCTGTAAATTAGGCGGGCTCTCATCAGTACTGAAATGCCAAACATGTGGGCGCTAAGTGAGAAAGGCATTTGGATTTGGGAGTGGAGAATTTGCTGAATTTCTTTTGGGGGGGCGAGGAGCCAGTAATGTGAAAGCCCCCTATATTTCCGTTAACAGATGACGGACCTGAGTTACGGCTTGCTTTTCTTGTGGATTGAGTTGAAGCTTTTATTGGGAACATTTTACATAACATTTATGATCACATTTATCCGGCACTCTATGCTGAGCACTTACATGTTGATTTCCATCTAAATCTCCGAGTAACGTGACAGATGAAACCCCCGATGGATCCTTTCACTTTAATGAGGCAGCAGAGTTACTCTGGACTCTGTCTGGCCTCTGTTCAGCGGTGTCCTTCTTTTAAGAAGTGTACAAACCTATGACCAATGGCACTTTAATGCAATCATAAAAAGATGGACACCGCCGGATCACAGGTCCTATGGCATCCACAGTGCCTCTATCTGCCTCGTGAAAGGGAATCTTCTGCCAGAGATTCCATCTGAATCACTTATTTCAGAGATTTACACGTAAACCCCGATGTAAGCGCTCAGCGCAGTCCAAAGGATAAATCTGTGCCGAGACTTACTGCGATCTTTGGGAGGCAGAATGAAAAAATCAACATGTGAAGAACTGGTTTTATTTATTCTTTACGCAATTCTTCATGTCGGTGTGATTACAGCGATACTAGATTTATATCAGGTTTTTATGTTTGGCAGCTGTCACACACTAAAATACACTTTTTATTGCGAAAACTAGCTTTTGCATCAACATATTTTGAGAGCTATAATTTATCCATATTTCACCTGACAGAGTTATGTTATGGCTTGTTTTTTGCAGGACGAGCTGACGTTTTTATTAATTCCGTTTTTGGACATATGACATTTTTTGATCGCTTTATATTCCAATTTTTGGAGGACAGAATGAACAAAAACCATAAATTCAGGAATTGCTTTTTGTTTTTTTTATATTGTTCCGCAAGTGGCAAAATTAACAAGGCAGATTTACTCTTTGGGTCAGTACAATTACAGTGATACCCAACTTATATTGTTATGTTTTGGCTTTTTTACACAGTAAAAAATATTTTATAGAAAAAATATTTATTTTTGCATCGCTTTATTTTGAGAGCTTATAACTTTTTTATTTTTCTGCTGATGGAGCTGTGTAGAAATCGCAGGATCGTGGGATGTCGTCACAGATAGGAGGCAGATCAAGACTTAACAGGTTTATTAACAACACGTATACTCCGCGCAGGTAATGGCAGGACAAGGGGATGTGATAGGGAGAGGGGCAGAACTGGGAGCCTGGTAGAGGTAGGACAGGGACGAACAATAGTTCGATAGGAAAAGGCAAAAACTTATCAGTCTGTAGTCTTTTTGATTGCAGTGTCTCAGTTCTCCCACGGTGGCACCTACGTCTCGGAGGTGTCTGTAGGGAACAGGGTTCCAATCCTCAGAGCAGGGGAAGAGTCTTTGAAGGGTACGCCTGCTGTAGATCGTTCGGAGCGCCATAGGATAGAAGGAGTAGTAGATCCCACGGGAGCAACTGAATCAGATTCCCTGGGGATGGGGCGTCCGAGACTTCCCGATCTGATACAACCGATGTCACTTCTCCATCACTCTTACAAGGAAACAGGCCCCTTGATCTGAGTGTATGCATTTTGGACGCCCGTACTCCTGGATGAAGTTCTTACAGATGGCGTATGCCGTGGATTCGGCAGTCTGATCTCGCGTCGGAGTCTCAACAGCAAACTTTGTGAAGTGATCTGTCATCACTAAACAATGTCCGTATCCCTGATGCACTGGGCTAATGGTCAGATAATCTATCATTAGCAACTCTAGAGGAGCAGACGTCACTATGGACTGTGTGGGGGCCCTTTGTTCAGGTGGCTTGGCCAACTCGCAGCTCCGGCATAGTTGACAGATTTCCTCCACTACAGTTTTCAATTGAGGATAAACTAGCCGTTGTAGCCACTGGAAGGTCTTTTCCGGTCCGAAGTGAGCTACGCTTTCATGTGCTTCTGTAGCCACCTGGGGCAGCAACGCCTCAGGGATCACGGTTTGCCAGGTGACACCCAGCTCCCGCGGCAGTAGAACTTTCCGGTACAGTATTCCATCACGCAACTGTAATCTCTCCCACTGTCGCAGCATCCGCAGAGCACCAAGTGACAGAGCATCTCTTTCTTGCTGGTTGGGCAGTTGTTTGGATGACACCCATCTTCTTAATCGAGCCAGTTCTTCGTCTTCCTGTTGTATACGGACCCACTCATCACGGAATTGTCCCAGTATACCCGCACGAGACGTCGTCTGTACCTGTTTCAGTGTGGCTGCCACCATTCTGGCAGAGTCCCTGAATCTAGGAACATCTTCAGCTTCCAGTTCCTCACCACGGTTAGGCCCTGGCTTTCCGTAGTTCACTTGGGACAAAACATCGGCATGGGTATTCTCTGCTCCTCTCTTGAAGGTGATTTTATAATGAAAGTTTGCCATCTGGGCTACCCTGCGTTGTTCCATAGCTCCAAGTTTTGCTCTCTCCGGAAGAGCCAACGGATTGTTATCCTTGCGCACATGAACTTCAGAGCCAGAGAGATATTCAGCAAATTTCTATGTCATCGCCCACATCAACGCCAACAACTCCAGCTTAAAAGAACTGTAGTCATCCGGGTTCTTCTCAGAGTCATGTAGAGATCGACTCACATAAGCAATTACTCACTCTTCTCCTTTCTGGATCTGGGACAGCACTGCTCCGAGTCCATACAAACTTCCATCTGTATGTAGAATGAACGGCTGCATAAAGTCAGCATAGGTCAGCACTGGTGCCTCCATCAAGGCCACTTTCAGGGCTTGAAATGCTTCCTCTTGTCACTCGCCCCATTGTACAGTTCTGTTTCTAGCACTAGACGGTACCCCCTTCAACAGCTCCAGCAGCGGGTTCACAATGCGGGTAAAGTTCTTTACAAAATGGCTGAAATATCCCGTGAGTCCTAGGAAAGCCCATACGTCTTTCACGGTCTTTGGGGTAGGTCAATCTTGCACTGCAGCAATCTTATCATGAGATAGTCTCACACTTGCAGAGACTACATGTCCCAGATACTCAGTTTGAGTGCGAAACAGATGACACTTTTGCGGCTTCACTTTTAGCCCATGCTGTTGAAGACGACTCAACACCTGCTCCATTCTCCGGAGATGTTCTTCTAACGAGCTAGCAAAGACAATGATGTTGTCCAAATAGAGCAGGGTGGCCTCGAAGCTCAAGTCTCCCAAACACCTCTACATGAGTCGCTGAAACTTACTTGGGGCGTTGGCCAGGCCGAATGGCATCCGATCAAACTCCAATAACCCCATGGGGAGTATGAAGGATGTTTTGGCTCGGTCTTGCTCGGACATCGGCACTTGCCAGTAACTGCTGGCGAGGTCCAACGTGGAAAAGTTTTTTGCATTACAAAGGGCGGACAGGGACTCCTCAATCCTAGGCAGTGGATAAGAATCCCGTACCATGCAGGCATTCAGTTTGCGGTAATCCACACAAAAACATAACGTCCCATCCTTATTCCACACCAGCACGATGAGGGCAGCCCATGGGCTTTTACTCTCTCGAATTACCCCTTTCTGTAGCATCTGGGTCAGCATGCCATTCACCTCCTTGTATATTTGGGGAGGAATTTGATGGTAACGTTCTCTTATAGGTGCAGAACTTAAAGTTGGAATCTCATGTGTGATTGCTGTCATGCACCCAAAATCGTCCTCTTGTCTCGCGAACACTTCCTGGTATCTTCCCTACAAAGCCTTCACCTGCTGTACCTACTGTGGTGTGAGTTCAGTCAGCTCAGCTCTCATCTGTTGCAGGATTCAGCATCCCTCCTTCAGATTTCGAGGGTCGCGTGACAAAGCAGTGTCCACGGTCACTATCCAAGGATCCCCTTGCAGATCCCTAAACTAGCCGCACAACTAGAAGTAGCCGTGGAGCTTACCTACGTTGATCCTAGACGCCTCGGCACAGCCGGAGAGTTAGCTACACCTGAAGATAGAAAGAGGAAAGCTAACTGCCCCGGAGTAAAGCCCCCGAAGAAATAGGAAGCCCCCAAACATGTAATGGCGGTTAGACAAGAGGAAAACACGAACACAGACAGAAAATAGAATGAGCAAATGCTGGGGCCCTGTCTAGAAAGTAAAGTACAGGAGAGAAATTCTGTCTACAACCCAGAAAAAACCCTAATAAAAATACCAGCACTTCTGATTGCAAAAAACCTGAGACCACACGATCTCGACCACCTATATCAGATCTCTGGTGTGACACACAGCTACCCAACAAATAAAAATATCAATGGAACAGCGAACAAGTGCAAATACAAAATGAGAACAGAGGGCAGCGCAAGCCCCCAAAGGGGACTTGACTGAAGTCCAAGGCAAGACTTCAAGAAGCAAGGCAAATCCAACCACAGAAAAAAAAACAGAAATTCACTTATCTGAATGATAGCAGGAAAGCAAGCTGAAATTCCAACAAAGACCTGGAGCAACAATTGATTACCAGCGAGGATCATGGGAGTTCAGCTCACTTATATCAGGCCAGTCATCTCCACCTGACACCCATTCCTTAATTGGTTCAATACCCTTAGCAACTACCGGAGGGAGCCTCAGCTCCAAAGTCGTCTCCAACACATTCACAACAGCATCCTCATCATCCTACTTATACGTTCAGTCCAACTCCAAAGCATAGAATTATTCAAATGTGAACTTCGGGAGGTTATTTAACATGGCCCCCAGGAAGATACTGTATCTAGGGCCCTCTCCAACTGCTTGATCTGCCGCCTCCGCGCCATTGTACAACATACTGCCGACTACGCCAAATGTAGAAATCGCAGGAACGTGGGATGTCATCACGGACAAGAGGCAAATCAAGAGTTAACAGGTTTATTAACAACATGTTTACTCTGCGCCGGGAGTGGCAGGACATGGGGATGTGATAGGGAGAGGGGCAGAACTGGAAGCCTGGTAAGGGTAGGACAGGGACGAACGATAGTTCGATAAGAAAAGACAAAAACTTAGTGTGCAGTCTTCTTGATTGCATCGTCTCAGTTCTCCAACAGTGGCACCGACAACAGCAGCACGTGACGTCTCGGAGGTGTTTGTAAGGAACGGGATATCAATCCATAGAGCAGGGGAAGAGTCTTTGAAGGGTGCGGGGAGTTCCCGTACTCCCATATGCCAAACACTGTGCTCAGTCCAGTACAAGTAACCGCCGGAGCGAGGCTTCACTCATCGGTGTATACAGGTACTTGGCTAAGAGGCTCTGACCTAGTCACCTATTGCTTAAAGTCTCTGGTTTTAACTGTGAGTCACCTCAAGGCATGGAGGATAGCCGGGAACTGGCAGTCGGTCATCCACCTACAGCGGACCTGTATGCAGGGGATCTGTCAAGTCAGCCTGCGCTCACGGGATGCTCTGCTTTCACAGTCGACACTGCACCCGACTGTTCGCTCAGCTTTCCTGCCTGGACTCTGTCCCTATTCCCGCAGGCAGCCATTTTTAACTTGGCCCCACCTACCACAGCCACATGCAAGGGTCGGTCCTTGTCTGAAAATCTTCCCCCTTGCAACATTGGTGACAGACCAGGTAGTTCCGGAGCCGGTGCGAGAAAGCCCCCGATCTTGTTCTTCCTCTTACAGCTGTATGGTGGCTTGTTTTTTGCAGGACAAGATGACATTTTCAGTCAGGGCTGCCACTAGGAATTTTGGGGCCCCATACTGGCAACATTTTTGGGGCCCCTTGAGACTCCACCAAGGCTCCACCCCAGCCCTGCCTCCACACCTTGAACTGTCCACAGTCCCACTGCTCTCTCTTGGAAAAACTCCACTTCTCACCAATTACACATTAACAGTTCCCATCACCAGATCACACATATAGCCAGCAGCTTTTGTTTTGGCCAAAAGATTTTTTTAATCTGCCACGATGACAAGGTAGACTCTTTTGGCCAGGCTCTACTCTACTCTAACCTATTAAATATTTGTTAAAATATGCAATACAATTTAGGTATATTTTTATTTATTTTTCAATTTTTAAAATGACCAATAATATCATGACCTATAATACCACATACAAGGAACAAATACCACCACACCATGTCCAGACCACATATTGCCACCACAGTGAAAAAATAATATCACATACAAGGGACAAATACCACCGCACCATGTCCAGATAACATTACCACCACATAGTGACCAATAATACTACATAGAAGGAACAAATACCAACACAACATGACCAAATAATAGCACATAAAAGGAAAAATACCACCACATCATGACCAGACAACATATTACCACCACATTGTGACTGAATACTACAATACTGATCATTAATAAAAAAAAAATACTATCACCATAAGTGCCATTATACACAGGAGATCTGTACTTAATATGCAGTGTCTATGTAAAGGTAATGTAGGGAAGTGGACCGGAACACAGGTACCTGCATGCCTGGTCCAGAACTCAAAGGGCTGCATCCTCTGCTTCTGAGGAGAAGCCTGAATGTAGCAGATCTTTCCCTGCTGTTTGAGGGGGGCGGGGAGAGCCAGAGAAGGGTGTGAAGCAGCACAGAGAAGGGAAAAGAAAGCGAGAGAAGGAAAGCAGTTTGGTGCCAGGGCAGAGCAGCATGCAGAACAGTGAGTGGTGCGCCCTGCTTCCCTTGCCCCCTGAACGGGGTACCGACGCTGCAACGGGTCACATAGAGAGGGCCCTGTAACTTGCAGAAAAAAAGCAGCAAAAGGGTACTGTATCAGAAGCATACAGCTGTATACATTGTTGGGTTAATTTTAAATCTCCGTATATATTTCCGAAGAAACATACAGATGCTCACAGGCTCAGTATGGATTAGACCTGAATATAAAAAGCAGAAAAAGGGTAATGTATCAGAAGATACCAGGTGTATACACTGTAAGGGTAATTGTAAATCTCCGTATATATTTCCGGAGTCACACACAGATAGTCAGCATTTATTTGTCCGTGATACCAGCCGGTACACGGTAGTATGTGAGGAGCGTACAGCACTATACGGTGTGGGAAAAAATGAACGCTCTGAAATTTTGCAGAAAAAGAGAATAAAAGTATTAGTGCTGTGTAAAAAACTCTCTGCACCGCAGTGTACACACAGCAATACAGCTAGCAGGCAGCCTAATAACCAGTGCTGCTGCACACAAGAAAATCCTCCCCTGTCACTGCACACTAGCTGTACAGCGCAATTGCTATCAGCACATGCACATAAGAACTTCTGTTTCCAGCCCTAACTCTCTCCCTACTGACAAACAGCGTCAGCAACCTCTCCATACTGTTAAGATCGGCAGAAGTAAAATGGCGGTCGGCAGTCAGTACTTTTATGGACACTATGATGCCCCCAAAGCAAGCAATCACTGCAATGCCCTTCTCTAAGATGGTGGTGGCCGCTGCTCATGTAATCTCGTTGCCCACAGTGTACCTCCTTGCTCATTGGCTGAGAAAAGTCGCCTGCAAGCATTATGGGATTACTGACTTTGGCGCTCGGGTCGGCGACCGCATTGCCGAACTCACGCTATGGTCGAAAGTCGGCGATTTTTGAATCTGACCGACCTGTTTCGCTCAACTCTACTTTTTATATTCTGGTCTAATCCATTCTGAGCCTGAGAGCGTCTCTGTGTGACTCCGGAATTATATACTAAGATTTACAATTTTCCCTTATACTATATACACCTGGTATCTTCTGACACCATACCCTTTTTATGCTTTTTATATTCTGGTCTAATCCGTACTGAGCCTGAGAGCGTCTGTGTGTGACTCCGGAAATATATACGGAGATTTACAATTTTCCCCGATGCTATATACACCTGGTATTTTGTGATACAGTACCCTTTTTCTGCTTTTTATATTCTGGTCTAATCCATACTGAGCCTGAGAGCGTCTGTGTGTGACTCCAGAAATATATACGGAGATTGAAATTTTCCCCGATGTTATATACACCTGGTATTTTGTGATACAGTACCCTTTTTCTGCTTTTTATATTCTGGTCTAATCCATACTGAGCCTGAGAGCGTCTGTGTGTAACTCCGGAAATATATATGGAGATTTACAATTTTCCCCTATACTTTATACACCTGGTATCTTCTGATAAGTACATTTTTTCTGCATTTTATATTCTGGTCTAATCCATACTGAGCCTATTAGTGTCTGTGTGTGACTCCGGAAATATATACGGAGATTTACAATTTTCCCCTATACTATATACACCTGGTATCTTCTGATACAGTACCCTTTTTATGCTTTTTATATTCTGGTCTAATCCATACTGAGCCTGAGAGCGTCTGTGTGTGACTCCAGGAAATATATACGGAGATTTACAATTTTCCCCGATACTATTTACATATGGTATCTTTTGATACAGTGCCCTGTTATAATATGGTAGCCGAGGAGGACAGTAACAAAAATAGCAGAGGCAGCCATTCACCCAGAGAGGTTGGTAACTAATGGATCGCAGAACCCTAAACTAACCGCACAACTAGACGCAGCCGAGGGACGTACCTACGATGACCTAGATGCCTCAACACAGCCGGAGAGTTAGCTAAGCCTAGAGATAGAAAGGGGAAAGCTAACTGCCCTGGAGTAGCACCCCAAAGGAATAGGTAGCCCTCACACATATATTGGTGATGAGACAAGATGAAATACAAACGCAGGCAGAAAATAGAGTAAGCAAACGCTGGGGCCCAGAACTGTCTAGATAGGACAGGACAGAAAAGAATATTTTCTGCAATCCATCAAAATCCTAAGAAAAAACACTTCTGATTCCAAAAAAATACTGAGACCACACGATCTCTCCCCGCTATGTCAGAACTCTGGTGTGAACAGGTAGCTACCCAGCAGCCACTGAAATAACAGGGACTGAACAAATGAAGAGAGATAATTGAGAAACAGAGACCAGCGCAAGTCCCAGCAGGGGGACTCGGCTGACCTCACTCAGAAGGCAGAAAAACAAAAGAAAACAAAACCACAGAAATGAGCAGAAAATTGCTTATATGAAAGATGCAGGAGCCCGCAGCAGCTGACTTCCAAACTGGACCAGGAAGAGAAAACTAATCACCGGGGAGGATCATGGGAAAGTTACAACCTTAAATCTCCCCAGTTATCATTCCCAGATCGTCCACAGCTGGATACTCAGCTGTAGGGCCTCTGTCAGTCAAGACAGCTTCATTAATATCAACAGCCACCAGAGGAGCCCCAACTCAGAATCCATAGCATTCACAACAGTACCCTTTTTCTGCTTTTTATATTCTGGTCTAATCCATACTGACCCTGAGAGCGTCTGTGTATGACTCCGGAAATATATACGGAGATTGAAATTTTCCCCTATACAATATACACCTGGTATCTTCTGATACAGTACACTTTTTATGCTTTTTATATTCTGGTCTAATCCATACTGAGCCTAAGAGCGTCTGTGTGTGACTGCGGAAACATATATGAAGATTTACAATTTTCCCCTATACCATATACACCTGGTATCTCCTGATACAGTACCGTTTTTCTGCTTTTTATATTCTGGTCTAATCCATACTGAGTGAGCCTCTGTGTGTGACTCTGGAAATATATACGGAGATTAAAATTTTCCCATTTATCGTATACAGCTATACGCTTCTGATACAGTACCATATATCTACTGGTATTTTTGG
>VIAB01005871.1:92240-102731 GCA_009801035.1 Oophaga pumilio
GGGCCCTTAAAGGGGGTTAAACTAATAAGAAAGGACTAAAAAAATGAATTAAGTCTAAACAATGAGAATGAGATCATCCAGCCACACGTGGCTATCAGTCACAGGCTGTAGCAGTGACTTCAGTTGTGTTGAGACTCCATCGCTGCAAAAACCACATGTCATGTTAACAAAACATCCATAATGGTGGGAAGAGGTGTAATATTAAGGTAAGCAGAACTTGTATTTTTCACTTTACTGTGTTAAACAACTTTTCCAAAAAGTGAACATGAGGTTCTTGGTCAAAATTTCGATGAAAGTGGATAAGCACATGGCCACATCACTGAGACAGTGTCTTAATCCTTTACACCTTTGCTTTTTCTGGGATTTTCGGTCCAGACTGACAGCATTCAATGTATAAGACTGCATACAGCGGTAGCTGTCAGTCACTTAATAGACTGCCCACTGGACCAAAAATCCCAGAAAAAGCAAAGGTTTAAATGATTAAAGCACAAGGTATACTGATCTTTTCTCATAAAACTATATATGAATTTGCACAACTCTCTTTTCTCTGTATCATGATGCCTGCAGATTGGACTGCATTTTCATGTGACAGGTTCCCAGTAATGGGAAGGTAGGTAACTTACTTGGCGCAACTTAATTCAAAGTTTATGACTGATGGAAACAGCTGAGTTCAGCTCTCGGCTGTAGGTACCTGGGACTTCTAGTAATTGTTGACTAGACATTTATCACCTATCCTTTGTCCTGAGGCTAGGTAATACATATCTATTGTGCAAAAAAAATATTTTAAGTGTTATGAGCATATCTCTGCCTCAGAGTTACACTAGTCCCATTTTTTGAAGTTTCACATTTTTATCTAATATACAAATGGTGACTGAAGAGTGAGGGTTAATTTAAATACTCCCATAGAATGAGCATTTGTAGGAACGGTCAGTCTCAATTATCGGCCTTTTTAAACATTCTGGTAGGCTTAAAAAGCATCAATTTCTGAAGCACATTGACCTGAGTGAACAGATGATGCGCTACCAATAACAAGTTCTGTGTGCACAGAGTTATAGTCGGCCTTTCTAAGAAGGTCCATACAGTCATGACCGAAAGTGTTGGCACCAGATAATTAAAGGGAACCTGTCAGCAGGATTTTGCTAAGTAAACTATAGATACTGTCAGGTTGGCAGTGTTAAACTGATTAAAATGATACTTGGGGTAAAAAAATCCGTCTTGTGGTTATAGTGTAATCAGTGGTTATTAGTTTTGAGTTAATGAGATTCTCGTGCTTCAGGCCGGGACTGTAAGCAGAGTCTTATCTTCCTGCTACAAGCCAGAAAAACCAAGGAAAGACCTGCCCACAGGCCGCCCCAAAACACAAACAGTCTGTCTCTCTCTCTATGATGATGAACATGTTTTTGCTGCAGAGTGGCCTGTGGGCAGGTCTTTCCTTGGTTTTTCTGGCTTGTAGCAGGAAGATAAGTCTCTGGCTACATTTCCACCCTGGAGCACGGACATCTCATTAACTGACAACTTCTAACACTGATTACACAAGAACCACAAGACAGATATGTTCGCCCCAGGCATCATTTTAATCAGTATAACAGTGGTGGAGTCTCAGTGCTGGAGTTGGGTTGGTTTACAGCACAGCTTGTTCTTTTAAAGCAAACTGTAGCCGCAGGGCAGGAGTTTTTCAAAATTCTAAATCCCTTTAAATATATATGGGAAAGTGAGTGTGTTTGTCAGTCAATCCTAAAATTATGTAATAACCTTTAATGTATCTGTCTTCCTACTGTTGAACCTATGACTATATTCAATGTGCCAAAACCTTAGGCAGCATGAATCAAAGCCTGGTTGCAGGTTGGCATCTTTTACTCTAAAACAATGCAGCATTTTAGGGAAAACATAGTTTGAAAAGCTGTCCTGATGCTGTAGGGATAGGCATGACTAGTTTGGCCCCTGTCTAGCTTCTGACCTTTCCATTGGATAGGTGTCTTCTTAAAGGGAATCTGTCAGCATGTTTTTGCAGTGTACACTATGTGCACTAGCACTTTATAACTACTTGTACTACCTCTATTAACCCCTTACACATATCTTATAGGTGTGACATATTTACTGTATTATTGTAGCCTTCCAGTAATTTTTCAGTGTATATGTCTCAGTAGCTTCTAATCTACCAGTCATTTCACACATTAACTTTTTGTTCCCTCTTGATTACAGTCTGTTGTACGTCTGGATGCGTGACCCTGTTTGTTTTCAAGTCGTTGTCACCTGATTTAATGTATTAAATTATTATTTTTTTCACCACACATTGTGTACGGACTTTATGGTCGGTTTCTTCCCCTTTTTTCCTTCTTCTATGGACGTTGTATATACAGAACCTGATGAGGGCAGGGTTAGCTTTCTCAGCCCTGCTTTTCATCCCTAACTATGATATTGGGCATATCAGGAGGCTATTTTTGAAGTTATTTTGTTACTGTTGCATATATCGGAGCATATTACTCTTGGCTATGATTTGAGCCACCAATATCAGAGTTAGGGGTGAAACGCGTTGAGGCGATGTTACAACAGTGCCAAAGATCACATCGTTAGAATCTGGAAAAGATGCTAAGAGGCTTAAGTGCTGGTCTCAGTATAAACATGAGGGACAGTGTATATATCTAGGGAGAGTGATACATGGCATTTGACATGGAATATCATGCGATGTGCAACATCTTTCGATTTTAATATGAGGAGCTAATATAACGTATATACTCGAGTATAAGCGGAGGCACCTAATTTTGGCACGAAAAACTGGGTAAACTTATTGACTCAAGTATAAGCTGTGTATGCATTGTCCCCTCATCCCTATCCTGGTATGTATGGCTCCCCCGTCCCTGTCCTTGTATGAATGGATCCTTATCCACTATGCTTGTATGCATGGCTTCTTATCCCCTATCCTTGTATGCATGGTTCCTATAAAAAAAATCCTACTTACCTTCCTGCGCACCATCACTGCATTTTGATCCGGCTGCAGCAACTCTTCATGCCAAGCGATCACATGGCCCAGCTCATTAAGGTAATGAATATTCACTCCACACCTATGGAAGTGGAGAGGCGTGAATATTCATCACCTTAATGAGCAGGGCCACATGATTGCTCAGCTGGAAGAGCTGCTGGCGCCGCGACAAACGAGATGCAGCGAGGACACACAAGAAGGTAAGCAGGATGTGTGCTGGAAGCTGGCGGCTCCATCTGACACTGTGTGCGCTCTAAGAGAAATGAATGTTCATTGCCAGCACTGTGAATATTCATTTTTCTTTAGCAGCAGGCACAGTTACAGTCGTAGCCACCGGCTCTTGCCTCCTGTCACCCGCTGCTCCGCCTCTTCCCCTCCCCCGTTGTCTTTCTGGGACAATGACTGGTGTATAAGCCGAGAGGGGCATTTTCAGCACAAAAAAATGTGCTGAAAAACTCGGCTTATACACAAGTATATACGGTAATAGGCTAGGTAGCTAAAACACTGGTTTTTAGAAGAAAAATTAGGAGCAGCGTTTGTTTAGGTGAAACGATGTGCGATGTATGATAGTCATTCATGCGACACATAGCATCATCTTACATGTATCTGTGTATGTAGAGCCTATCAATGAGTCTATCCTATTGACACTTGGTGATGGTAAACAGTGAGCTGTAGCGCTTATAGCTAACATATCCACAGCTGTTACGTTGTGTGTATGGATATGAGGGCAACGTGCAAGAATTCTAGTACATGGGCATAGCTGTAGACTCTTATAAAGAGGTATTAAGGGTCTATTGAATGAAGGGTCTAGTGCAATATAATTGATACCTATCCCTCTTTTTGTGATATAAGACAGATGACCTCTCTGTAGTGAAAATTGACGTGAGAAATATTTAATATTGAAAAAAATTTCTCTGAATATTTGGTATCCATCTTTTTTCATACACCAGTGTTTTTTCATTTATTTTTAGTATCCACTACCAAATGTATTTGTGATTGTCAAGATGAAATGTGGATAGACTGTACACAAAATATGGTGGTCACCTAGCTATTTTTATTATTATCATTAAAAGTGATATTTTATATATATTGTTTTGTCCATCGCAGTCATTAACCTTTCAACCAGGTCTGATTCACATGCCACCCAGGGTTTCGGCATCATGAATCTAAGGACAGTTTCCTTTTAATATCTTCTGGATGTTACAGATGTTGCTGTGTGTGAATCTTACTGACAGAAGATATGTGGTTACTGATACGGTAGGTATTCTGCAAAGCATTCCTGATATAGATAGAAGGAAAGAAAAACTTGCCTGCCCAATAGCAGGTATTAAAAAAGAAAGCACAGTTGTAGTATTGTGTCTTTTCCGATAATATAGAGCAAAATTATTCATCATGATTGCAGGAATGATACGATACTATAGAAAGCCAAATCCGGTTTGGCGTTACTATTGTTCTATTTATAGAAATGGAGTAGTGAAAAACCAAGTCATTAAACTAACAACTCACGATCTGACAGGAAAAGCTGGGATTTAAAAAAAAAATAAAGCAAAAACAGGAAAGATTTTCATGAATTGGAACTTTGGATAAAATGTTGAGTTTGCGCGGCTACATTTGGTGAACTCATTAATGAGGTGAAGAACTAAAATGACATAATTATAGGCTAAACCAAATCACACAAGGCAAAACAGACCATTTTGCCTTTTTTCAAATAGACTTCTATTTTAATTATTTTTTTATGATACAACATCATTCATTTTCAACTATAGATGGGGTGGGGTGAAATGGTGAAAAAAAACATTTCTTCTTTATGGGGGAGGGTTTGTTTTAGTGGGTGGTAATGACTGGGCAACATAATTATTCAGGTCAGTATGATCATGGCAAAACAAAACTTCCGGTATGTAATTTTCAGATATTTTAGTAGTTTATAAAAAAATTTGAACTTTGAAAAAAAAAGGTCTGTGTCTCCATTTTCTGAGACCTTTAACTTTTTTCTTTCTCTACCGAAGGAGATGTATGAGGGCAAATTGTAGCTAATATTGTACATACTATTGTTACCGAGAAGACTAACGGCAATTTTAACAGTTTCTTTTATTCCTTTTATGACATTTATCTTAACTGTAAAATAATGTTATATTTGATAGATCTGAATGTTCTAGACACAGCAATGCCGAATATACCTATTTTTTTATTCTTATTTCTGGATTGGACAAAGAAAGGCAGAACATTAAACTCTATGCTTTACAGTTTGTGGTTGGGCTTTATAGGTGTCCTAAGATGGCAGTGATGTGGGTCTTTATTGGGCTCCTGGCTGCCATAGCACATCAATGGAATCAAATTTTGGGGCATGGAGTCTACTCTCGGGGATCACAACACCCATCTACGGTGTCATCTAACCTCCAATTGTTCCTGTTATAGGCAGGTGTTTTATTGCTTTGCTGAGCTTATGAGCCCGCTCACTTTACCTGCACCCACTGTGTGATGTACAGTACATCAGCTCCTATTTGAAAAAAAAAATTGGAGCTGAATGGTGAACAGCAGTTTTCGGCAGCAGCTAATATACATTTAACAGGGCTATACTATTCACTTCTGTTAAATGTTCATTTCCTAGAGCTAATATCAGCTGATCAGTAGGGGTATCCGACATCGGACCCTCATTGATCTGATACTGATGACCTATCCTTATATGATCGGACAAAACTGCTTAAAAAAAAATCAGGGCCAGGTGGGTACCTACAATTTGAAACTACTAAAGCACATATATAAAAAATAGTTAATTTAAAGTCACAATTAGCCTAATAACTTAATATGCTGTCTAAAAGACTTATTGTCAAGTTGTCTCTTGAGCAGCACACAGCTTTCCAGTCTTCTTACTTCTTGGTTTCTAGCAGGACGGGCTCCTTTCTGGATTAACAGTTCTGGTGAGCTGCAGAAGTTTTGGTAGACCTATGAAGCTCAGCACAAGTTCTGCTGTAACACATTTAGCGATCAGTAGTTTGTTCTCAGATTATGCTGTTATTTCTATATTTACACATCAGGGTAAGGCCTCTTTCACACTTCAGTCGTGCGACGTCAGTCAAAATCCGCCAAAGTGTGAAAAAAACGGATTTGCCATTATTTTTGGCGGATCCTCTTTTTTCCCATTGGCTTGCATTAGTGGCGGATTTTGACGGATGGTCGTCCGTTAGGTCCGTTTTTGGCATCCGCCGTTTTTGAAAAACGTCCAATGCAACGTTTTTTCTGTCTGCCATAATGGCGGATTATGGCGGATCCGTCAAAAAACGGATCTAACGGACAACCATCCACCAGCGGATCCATTGCTCCCATTGAAAATCCATTCAAAATGCCCAGAATAGTGTCCGGGGTCTCTCTCTCTCTCTCTCTCTCCTCGGTCCGGACATGCGTACCTGCATTTTCTGGGTTATATTCCCGGTTCAAAAGTTCATAGATGATCTGTCAAAAACGGATCCGTTTGCATCCGTTTTTCACCTTTTCTGGAGGATCCGCTATTTTCACACTTTGGCGGATTTTAACTGACGCCAAAAGACTGAAGTGTGAAAGAGGCCTAACAGGGCATTTGAAGAAACACAGATCATTACATTGATGAGGAGGAATCTCTGAAAGCAGCCAATGGTGAGAGCTAATAATTTTGCAAGATTGATAACAGCAGCTTATCAGGAACTGAGAAGGAGGGGGAGGAAGTTAACAAACTAACTGCTGTAAAAAATCAATGGGCTGTACAGAGGTGGCTGACATATTAAGACTTAACTTCCCTTCTGGAGTGTAATTAATGTGCACTTTTTACCAAGATCTAGGCAGGCCAAGCTCCATATAAACCAGCTGTTCACTATACATTACAGGAAAATCACCGCAGACAAAAAAGCATGTCAATTACAAATTTGATTATCTTCATTCTGTACGATGATCTAAAGAAATGTAATAACTTGAAAATATCTCTTTGGCTAAGACCAACATGCTAAAACTGTAGATCTGCTTTACAACTAGCTCAAAGGGCAGATAAAAAAATACTGTGTCATTTGGCTAATAGGAGTGATCATCAAAGTACATGGAAAACATTTTCTCACCTCTCCCTGATCTACTCAGTGGTACCTGATACTTAGTAGCTGGTCAATTATTGAGATGGGGTGGTAGGAGGAATCTGACACATAAATCAAGTTTGATCCATTGCTGTATTCTTTGACTAAAATATAACAATAGACAAAATAATAAGTGATGCAATAAAGTTAAAGGATTTGTCCAGGAAAACAAGTTATCATCTATCCATTGAATGGGTGATACATTATTAATCTGTGGGGGTCCAACCACTAGGACTCCCAGTGAGTAGGACAATAATCCCAATGAGGCACTTTAATCCCTATTAGAATGGGCCACCAGTGTGAATGCTCAACTGCTACTCCTTTCATTCTCTATGGGAGAAAATCCAAGAGCAGTGCTCGGCAGCCTCATAGGTAATGAATGGCGGGGTGGTCGAACATGTGTCCTGCCTCTCCATTCTAATGATGAAAAGTGACCCATTGTGCCAAATGGTGTGAGACCCCCACCAATCAATAAGTTATCACGCATAAACTAGATAGGTGATATATGTTATTACCATAAAATCCCTTTCAAAAGTTACTAAATTTTTTTTTTTACTTTCATTGACTTTTCTAAGATTAACTATAATAATTGAACATTAGGGAAAATACAATAAAAAATATCTAAAACAAACTCATTCTATTAAGAAACACAGACTACATAAATAAAATGTGAAAAAATGCTACCTTCCAAACAGCAAATTCTCCAGAGGCCAGAATGTGTCAACCCTCCCGGGTCTTTTTTATCTTTCGATGGCATTTCTTCACTTGATATATTTGTGGTATTGCAAATGAAGGCCCTGGCATACAGCCAGTAATCTGTTCCTATTGCGATTGTCATGAGCCCAAATGCAGCAAAAGCTCCTACCGTGGTCAGAAGGATCTGAACCCCTTTCTCACACCACACCATTCTGCCCTCATTCCACCTTTTCCACGACTCCAGGGTGACAGGTTGGGGGTTTCCTATTCACACAAGAATTAGTTTTGAGTAGAAGAAGCTCTGTGTCTTCCTCTTTGGTCAAATTTGTGCTCTTTGGTTGGTACTGCCTTTTTCTGGCCTTCTTTTACCTTTAGGCTTCCAATGTCAGCAGGAGCTCAAATGCTTTTGCCAAAGGACAAGAGAAGCCACTAAATCGCTCACGACTATCTTTTCAAAATGCCTCAAGTTGTGTTCCATTGACTGTCTAGGCTCAGATCCGTTTGCTTTAGTGTCAAAGGGCCTCCTCTTGCATCACTAGAACCTGTTGAAGACATAAAGACAAATGTAATTTTATTTTGTCCTGTCACTTGCTTTTCACATTTATAAGTTTTCTTTGGGGGAGTTGAAAAAAACAGCAATTTTTAAAAATGTTCACTGTTCATTAGAAATTACATTAATTTTTCTGCATTTTTCGTTTTTCAATACCTTTAATCCTTTTTTTGGTTGTTAGGATAAGCAAAAAACTGAAATTGTAATACTGCCTACACTTCAATACAATTAGGGCAATAATACACTGCAATATTTAAGCATTCTACTGTATTATTAATCTAGCTGTTATATAAAGTAAATGACTGCTATGATAGTTATCTCCTATCCTAGCTGTCATTAAAGTAATGATAAAATAGGACCAATCTCTAAAACCATCTCTTGAGAGCGGACATGCCAGCCTCATATTGAGCATAGAAGCCTGGCTTCATAACATTTTAAATGAAAAACCTAATACAAATTGTAAATGAAAAAAGAGATAACACTCCATTTTGACCCCTTTGTTCTACAACCCCATGAACAGGTAATTGTAGTAGGTTATAAATGAAAAGCAAACATGGAGTGTGTACACAGAGGAAACAGCAGGCTGTGTTGTGGAACTTTACTCTCCTGTGTAAATAAGTCTTCCTAGCTTTAAAGCAACACAGGCTACACTTTGTAGTCTGCTCACCAGCCCAGAATTATTAATGGCCAAAAGGATAAAGTTGTTTATGACATGTCACATATCTATAGAAAGCTAAAATCATGATCATAAATATAGCATTAAGATATCCCGCCTAGGACCTCCAGGTGGGCAGATATCCTTAAGGTCTCTTAATTTTTGGTACCTGAGCCACTTCTCATTTGTATGGCACCCATCTGATGCCATAAGTGGATTGACTCATAACTCTTAGGGCCCCGTTTCACATAGCGACGCACCAGCGATCCCGACAACTATATGAACTTGTCAGGATCACTGGTGTGTAGCTACATGATCGCTGCTGAGCTGCCAAACAGGCAGTTCAGGCAGCAATCAGAACAGCGACACTGTGGGTAATGTCGCTTAGTTACCCGCAGTGTACGTTGGATACCAGCCCGCTGATGCAGGGAGCTGGTAACCAAGGTACACATCAGGTTTCCAGGCACTGCGCGGTGCCTGGAAACCTGATGTGTACCTTGGTTACCAGCTCCCCTGCAGCAGCGCGCTGGTATCCAACGTACACATCGGGTTTCCAGGCACAGCCCGGCACCTGAAGACCCGATGTGTACCTTGGTTACCAGCTGATCGCTGGTCTCCTGACTGCCACACGCAGCGATGCAAGCTGGCCAGCGGAAGACCAGCGATCAAAAAAAAGTCCAGGCATTTCTGACACGACCAGCGATTCACAGCAGGGGCCTGATCGCTGGTAGGTGTCAGACATAGCGAGATCACTGCTGAGATCGCTGTTGCGTCACAAAACTTGTGACTCAGCAGCGATCTCGCTAGCGATCTTGCTATGTGAGACGGGGCCCTTAAAAGCAGTTACTGACTTTGGACCATTGTTCCATTATGAGAGATACAACTCCCTGTGAGATTGCACTATTTCCTAATCCGAGAGCAAGATCTAAGCCATTCCTTTGACAACAGGTCTAGTAATTTTCTTTTGTTTATCCCTTTTATTATTTGTGATTGTATATACTGTATTGGCTATTAAGCACTGCATAATTGGCTATTAAGCACTGCATAATTGTTGGATTAAATATATAAAACTTAATAGCTTTGCTCTTCTTGCTCTATAAACTGCACCCTTGAAGCCTCGTGAGGCCAAATTTTATGACTAACGAACGTCCAATCAGCCAGTAATAAACAATTGGTGGTGGTAGCAAGCTTTTCTTGGTTTATTGCGGGGCTTGGCAGTGACCTTACCAAAGTATACATACATACCCATGTACTGGAATTGGATGTGTATATAGTATTCATACACTGGGAAGTGCCCAATAACTAGACTAGTAGCAAATGCAACTGAGGCCTCGCCTATCAATCGTCTGTCAATTGTGATAATTGGAGGCAGAGAGGTGCTTTCGTGATACCAGCCATCATAGCAGAGCTCAGCTGTATAGTATATAACATTGTCATTTGTGCCAATGTGCATCATGACTGCTGGGTCCTCACTGGGCCATATTTGCCACTAGGCACTTGAGGGCAAGTGCCTAGG
>VIAB01005872.1:0-14081 GCA_009801035.1 Oophaga pumilio
ACCGTTTTTGCTATTTCTCCTCAGCTACCTAAACATAACAACCCTCCACTTGGGCGTTAGGAAAAAGTTCCCTGAATTTCTACCAGTCAAAATGAGCCATTTTATTATTTATACCAGGTAAAGGCATGCCTGAAAGATATGTTGAAAACCAAGCACTTTAAGCCAAAAACCTGATTAACTTGACAGGTTGGGATAAGGATGCTAAGTGATTTATGGCATAGACTGTTTTCATAGTGTCAGTCCAGAAACAGATTTTTTTCTTGCTCTGCATGGCTTGACCCCAAATGGAAATGGTGTGACAATGGAGAACAACTGCAATAGCATAAGGTTTTAACTCCAAACATTAGTGTGTCAAGACTCCGTTAAGGCTTCTCCCCATCACTGGTTTCCAAAAATATCACGGGTGTGTCAGAGGCTGCAGACAGTCACACAGCATCTAGCTGCAGAAGGTCTCTTACAGATTCCCTCCTAGTCCTTCTGACTCTTGGACCCAGTGGCAGCCTCCCCCCGGCTCTAATTGACACTCCTGCACTGGGTGTTTGTAGACTTCCTGTCTGCTTCTGCGAATTGCCGGTGATCTTTTTATTCTCCCCTGTTGAGGCCTGGAGCTATAGCAGTCCGCTATCTTCCTCTTTGATGCTGTTAGAGGATGTCTGTATTACCCAACTGTCTTTAGTTTTAGTGGGGATTTACTAGTGATTTCCCTGTCTTTTCCTAAGCAGGGCTTATTGCCAGGGTCAGGCAGAGATTAGGTTCCTGCTTGGCGATAGATGCAGAACCTATATAGGGACATTTGGGGCAGACAGGGTGACGCTAGATCTGCCTAGGGGGCCCCACTCCCCCCCTTCCCTAGTGTTTGGTTCCCTGTCCCTCATCCCTTTGGAGGATGCTCGGAAGTTTCCTGCTGTGCTCATCATCTGTTTGGGGGGTGTCTTTAGTTTTAGTGGGGATTTACTAGTGATTTCCTCATCTTTCCCTAAGCAGGGCTTATTGCCAGGGTCAGGCAGAGATTAAGTTCCTGCTCGGCGATAGATGCAGAACCTATGTAGGGACATTTGGGGCAGACAGGGTGATTCTAGATCTGCCTAGGGGGCCCTACTCCCCCCTTCCTTAGTGTTGGGTTCCCTGTCTCTCATCCCTTCGTGTTGCACTTAGCCTTTCCTACACTGTGCGTGACATTATCTCCGGCCATAAGAACTTGTCATATCTTCAATCAGCTAACTGTCTCAACCCCAGGCAAATTAGATGGTCACTGTGTTTTACTAGGTTCAATTTCGTGATCACTTTTCATCCAGGAGTCAAAAATGTCAAGGCTGATGCTTTGTCCTGGAGCTTCCCTGGTGGTGGTGACCATGAGGATCCTGTCCCGATTTTGCAGAAGGGGATAGTCACTTGGTCACTGTACCTCGAGCTGGAGGTTGAGGTGTTGGAGGCTCAGGGGTACGCCCCGGCCTCCTGACCTCTAAGAAGGTTATTTGTGCCACCAAATCTGCGCCGCAAAGTAATTGGGGAACATCACAGCTCTGTGCTTGATGGTCAGGCAACCACGGACCTCCTTTCTCATCGTTTTTGGTAGCCAGGGTTGCATCGGGATGTGATTGAATACTTGTTCTAAAGTATCTCATACCCATCCGTCTGGTAACCTTCTTCCATTACCTATTCCTAGTAGACCATAGACACCATGGATTTTATTACTGACCTACTGGTATCTGCAGGCAAGACATTGGTTTTAGTGGTTGTAGATAGGTTCAGCAATATGGTTCATTTCGTCCCATTACCGGCAGTTTCGAATGCCAAGACTCGTGCTCATGTGTTCATAAATGAGATTGTGAAGATTCACGGAGTATCCTCCAATGCGGTGTCAGATCGGGGGATCCAGTTTGTTTCAAAGTTCGGGAGGATGTTCTGTTCTCGACTGGTGGTGCAGCTGTCCTTTTCCTCTGCCTTCCATCCCCAGTCGAATGGACAGACTGAGCGTGTTAACCAGAATTTGGAGACCTACCTTGGGTGTTTTGTCTCCGAAGATCAAGATGGTTTGGGCATCCAACTTACCGCTGGCAGAATTTGTTATCAGTAATCACCGTCAAGAATCTACTTCCGGGAGTTTCAGAAGAGGAATGTTTTGCTTCGTCGCTCTCTTCAGTGTGGTGGGGGGTTCTGAGTAATTTGAAGATTATGGGAGACAGGTACAAGCGTATTGCTGACAGAAAACGCTTGCCAGGTCCGGACCTGAATGTGAATCACTTTGTGAGGTTGTCTACCAGGAATATCAGGTTGAAAGTTCCTTCCTGGAATTTAGGAGCAGACCCCACTCCCCCATTTCCTAGTGTTGGGTTCCCTTCTCCTCATCCCTTTGTGTTGCACTTAGGTTTTCCTACACTGTGCTTGTCATATGGCCATTATAAGACAGGAGGAAATCCTTCCAAACCATGAAATCAGCCCTCAAAGGGGGAGGGGGTAAGGTTAATCCTAATTATATGGTGGGGGAGCTTGATTCTTCCATGTCTTCAGACAACCACTGACACTCTGCCAGTGATAGAACCAGAGGCTGCTGGATGAAAGGGGGATGTGTGGAAACGGCAGTTGTTCTTCTGGGCTAGCATGAGACGAAGCCACAAATCTTCTTCATGTGTTTACCTCCCCAGCGCAACTGAGGCTAAATGCCTCCTAACACCCTGCATCAAGCGCTGCCACTATGTGATTTGTAAGAATTGTAAGTCATGTCAAGGTAAAAAAAAAATTAAGAATGCCACTCAAGGTGCTTGCGACCTATGAAGCAGCCCATGACTAAAAAGGCCTGAAGTCAGTTATTCATGGTTCTGGCAACTTTTGCTTTTCATTCAAATGGTCTGTAGGTGACACACTTTGTCAAACATATGTTCATCAATGAACACTATGGACCAAATATTGTAATAGTCATCTGCCAAAATCTTGTTAACTGTGTCATCATCAAAATGGGAATCAAGCGAGCTTTGAAAAAGACATTTTTTTGGATGTTAGCTTGTAGAGAGGGGTACTAAAAACCCATTAAAAGTGAATTATCTGCAACCTTTTATTGGGGAATCGTAGCAGAAAGTTGACCCAAAAGTGTTTTAAGAGCAGAAACTACACCCTCACCATCTCCTGAACCCCAAGTGGCAGAAAACTGGAACTCCTCAATACCTTATGGAACAGATGGAACTGGAACTATGCAGGACTGACCATGCTATCAGAGTGACAATGAACTGGAGTTTTTAAGTAAGATCTGGTATGTCGTCCAGTCCCACGACATGAACGCCTGCGGGACCTCCCGATGCATCTGATGATTTTTCTGTGGATGAAGGAGAGCTCCAACTTGATGATCTAGAGCCATAGCTTCAACTGGAGGATTTGGCTCCGAGATGAATGTCCTGCTATGTTTCCTACCAGATCGATGGTGTTGATCAGGAATAGGGGAATTTGAAGGAGAAGATGAACAGACAGTGTAGTAACTGCATCTGGAACGGCACCAATCCTGAGTTGGGGATCCAACCCCCACCATGAAGCCGTCAGTGCATGAAAAAATGATCATCAGCCACCTGAACTAAAGTGGTCAAAAAGAGGAATCAGATGGTAGTTGTGGAGAGGGAAGTGGTGGCGGCATAGATGTAATGTCATTTAATAATGGGGAGGGGACATCATGTTGTGTTCATGGCAGTAGCAGACTCCTCTATAGAAGACCTACTACCCTGACATTACATTGATAACACTGTGGCACTGTGGGGCAGGAAAGAGGGAATTTTTATTTTTATTAATCATGCTGCCTTACCCCTGTGACAGGGAAGGCTTGCAGTTGCTGCGGGAAAAATATGAAAGTGAGGAAGCATGACTAATTCTGGAATGCACTTGACGTTGGCACGCTCACTCTGCGACATGATGAGTCCTGGTCTCCAGTAATCTGACGAGCGGATGCGTGTGGACTGCTAGCCTTCAGGGTAAAGTGCTTGACTTTCAAAAGGAGGAGCATCCCGCTCACTCATGCAATTGAACCAGGACTCTCCCTTCCTACTGATCCTGTCTCTCACTAGTGCAGCGAGGTCGTTGGCTGTAGCATGCTACTCTTATCAGACCACAAACAGTCTCTGGGGCCTGCAATGTGAGAGGAGACAGAAAAGGAGCAGGGATCACCTTTTCAGGATTGCATTGGAGAGAGGAGAAAAGGGCTCACTGGTCTTGAAAAATAAGACAGAAGCAATTATTAACACTTTACCAGTGCAGACCAGTCAGGGGCACATTCTTTAACTTCTGTGCACTATATCCTATCCTTTGCAATGTCAATCACAGACAGAACACCGATTACACACTAATACCATCTGTGTGCTGTCACTGATATAGACGGACCCATAGGTAGGAAAGAGGCCTAATGCAATGCTGAACATAATAGCCATATAAATTTCTATAGATTAAATCTTAGTCAGTAAAGCCATAGAGCCCATATAGGGCGGACAGCTCCATAACGTTAAACCAGCTGTCTGGGGCCCAGTGGGCCAGAAGTGCAGCCGAGGCAGTAGCATTGACAGCAGTGGTGGAACAGAAGCTACATCAGAGGTCACAACAGTACAGGGATGCAGGTCGCTCTAAAATGTGGCAGCTCACTGCATGGGCAGATTCCCTCGTGTCTGGGGCGAAACAGACCAGGGAACTCCTAGACGTAGTGAAGTTGAATAGGGAGGACGCTGCGGTATTGTATGATACAGTACGACCCGGGAATGTACTGAAGGATGTAAGATAGAGTGCAGGGAAAGTGAAGAATGTGAGCTGTAAGGAACCCTATGCTGAAGTTGTATCTGAAAAAGATGTGCTGCTTAAAGAAAGAAGTAACATTCTACGCTTTATGTTGCAATTGGACTGTGTCTCTGTTTGTGTGCAACATGGAGAAGACCCTGAAGGTGCGGAGAACAGAGAGGCAAGTACACTGACAATGGGACATTCTTTGTATGTGAGGGGAGCCCAGGGCATGCAAGAGCAGATATTATCAGCCACGACTACGGCCCTGGCGCTCCCTCACATAATCGCGGGATGCCGATGAGTTACCATGACCGCCAGGGGCTGCTAAAGAACCCCATGCCTGTCATTACGGTCTTCCTGTGAAAGCCATCATTTATCTGGCGTTCATAGAAGATCATGATTTTAGCGATATGCACTGCTATGAATAGTACAAGTGATCAGATGATTGCAGCTTCAAATCCCCTAAGGGAAATAACAAATACAGTAAAAAGTGAGAAAAAAATGTTTTTAAAAATATGAAAAAACAAAAAAATACAAACATTCTAATCACCCTCTTTTGCCATATTAAAAAATAAATAGAATAGAAACACATATTTTGTATCGTCAAGTTCAGAAAAGTCCTATATCCTGAAAATTTATGCATGACAGGGAAATGGTGAGACAAACAAAAGCAATAATTTTTTTTTACTAATTTCCAATTTTATTTTACCATTAAAATAAAAAAAAACTATACATATTTTATATTTGAGTAACCGTACTGACCTAGAGAATCCTATTGCCAGGTCAGTTTTACTGTATAATGAACATGGTAGAAAAAACTCAAATAATTATGGAACTGCATTTTTTTTGCAATTTCAACGCATTTGGAATTGTTCCTGCTTTCCAGTGCATTACATGATAAAATGAATGGTATCAATCAAAAGTACAACTTAAGAGAATTAAAAAATGAGAATCACCCGCACTTGCTCACACTTCAAAAAGTAATACTAAAAGCAGCAAAGTAGCATTTAACACCCCTGATAGTGTAGTGAGGTAAAAAACCAAGACCGTAAAATATATGTATGACACTGTGCTAGATGGATATATAGCATTACACACCTAAAAAAGAAGAAAACATTTGTATTTAATTAAAGACACCAAAGACAGCAGACAACTGAAAATTAAGATACTATAGAAAAGTGAAAAGCAATAATGCAATTGTTAGCTGATCTTCAGTGTACCTCCTGCAAATGGTGCCAGATGAAATTAGAATCAGCGAATAAGCCAGAAGCTCAGATATAGGCTGTCCATCGAATGATGAAAGAGCTACAAACCAACCAGGTTGTAAATTATATATAATAATCTTATATATAAGATAAGTATCGTGAAGGTAAATTACCTGTTTGGTGTATATAGAATTGTACATGTGATATGTGTAGCCTCTTATAGCAACAATACCAGGCATACAATAGTACATTTAGGGTTACATGTTTGTGACCACTGCTTGTACTAGGTTAAACCCAAGCACGTGAATCAAGTCCTATCATATAAATATCATATAAATCAATGTACACCTGTGAAATGCTGTTTGCAATGTTGTTGTACTGGTAACAGAAATGCAGTTGTCCATTAAGAGGACACAATGTCTATGAACACTTACTGCAGCTATAAAGATCCCGTAGGAGGAACAGTGCAGGGGTCCATAAGCACTCACTGTGGCTGCGATGATCTCATGGGAGGAGCGGGGCAGAGGTGGAACACTCTGGCATGAGATCTTGTGAAAGCTCCCAGGGAGTCCCAGCCGGAGGCTCACCTGGCACTTCCGCTGGACTGCGTGTGGAAGCAAGCAGTGTGTGACCTCACTCTCCTTGGTACAGTAACCTCAAGAGGCCGTACTTCTCTTACGCGTTTTGGACATAGAGTAGTCTCCTTTGTCAGAGGGCATTCAGGAGATGCAGCTCCTTGCTAGTTAAGTTAACTTTTTTCTTCTTTTTTATGTGTCTAATACTCTATATCCATCTAGCACAGTGTAAAAAGTACTACTTGTCCCTCAAAAAACATGCCCTCATATGGCTATGTGGACGGAAAAATAAAGTTATGGCTCTTGCAAAAAGGAAGGAAGAAAACAAAAATGAAAAAATGGAAAACAGCCCGGTCATGAAGGGATTAAGAGCCATTCTCTTCTTAATGAATTTGGCACATTATGAAGCTGCAGTGTGTTACCGCAATAAATGCACACCAGTAATTACAAATGTGCAAGAGTTTAGAAAAATGAGATTGCAATCTTACAAGTAGTTTTAAGTCAGACAACTGGCAAAAATAGGAGTCTAAGAATGTAGAAAGTTGTTTATATCCTATTTAACTATTTTTTTAATAAAAATTTTGATACAACAAAAAATTAAACCTTTTTGTATTGATTATGGGAAAATATTCTTACCTCTACATGACTTAAGGTCATGTTCCCATGGAAACACTACTTTTTCTGTAAATTTTCTGCAAGTGTCTGCAGCAAAATAAGAAATGGCAGTCTGCTCTGTTTAGTGCATTTTTGTTGCTTTTTTATGTGTTTCCCCTTTTTTGTGTAGATTTGATGTCATACTGTAATGCATTTTTTTCCATTCATTTTTCTTGGGCTCCCCATAATAGTTTTTTTGGGAAAATCACACCACATCATAGTTCTGCAGCATTTTAAAACTTACAGAGGCATGAGTTTTCATAAAATCATATCCACTTTGCTTGAACTAATAAATACAAGAGATTTTCCGCACAAAAAACGCAGCAAAAATGCCTACTGCATTTACACTACGTGGGAATGTGGCCTAATTTTGTCAGTCACAGTTATAAGCGTTATGAACAAGGAGTATCCCTGAAGGTGCATCATAAATTTAATGGGATCACTTGCCTTGACAAAGCTGCACATGTTCTCAAGGAAGAAAGTAACATTTTTCAAACCGCAAATGGTCTTGTACAGTGGCTGGAAGACTTCACAGGCTTACATTTCATTTATCATCTGGGCATTAATTCTTGGACCAATCCTTCACGCATGCCTGCATACAAGGACTTCTGGATTGAAGGTCAATCAATCAAACTAGACAACTATTATTAACTGACCAGTCTCCAACACTGGACAGTCATAATTCTTGGACTCTTGGAGGTCTACAGAGAATACGATTATTGATATCTGACGGCTAACACATTTTAGTTGGATGTAAAAGGGATTTAGCTATTTTTTCTTTTATACTGTTTAGTAAGTACAATATGCTATGCCTTCTAATCCAATGTTTTTTTTTTTTTACTTTTTTCATCTTTTAGGCTTCTTTTGCCTGTTTGCACCTAGATGCTAAGCAGAAAACTCGCTGCCAAGAATGCCTGTCTTGTAGTTACTATAATGTGATGGGTCATTTGTGTCAGAAAAATACGGATTCTCTTGTCAAATGTAAGTTGTTGTTCATTTTTCTAATTACTTTTGATAATGTTTGTCCAGAATCTAATTTTATATATTCATATTTTTTTTTCAATAATTTTTACCTTCCAGGTTTTTTAGCAAGTGGTGTTTTATATTTTACCAGGCATAATTGCTTCAAAATTTAACAATCCAATATTTCAGGGACAATAAAAACATTATATAGTGATCTTTTAATAGTTATAGCTTGGATAAATCATAGTTCTTCGCAATTTGAAGTATTTTCATAAAATCAATAAATAGTTATAAATATTGCAAAAGAAGAAAAATAAAATTAATTGAAAATGTAGGAGAATGTAGAACCAAAGATTTATCCATCCATAGAATGTATTTGTTTCTTACATACTTGATGAAAGTAAAAAAGAAAAGAAAAAGAAATGGACATATAACATAGATTCGTGTGAGATGGATCTTAAAATCGCAAAGAATGAAAGATCCAAAGAAAGAATGTTAGTAAAATGGTTTTATTTTCACACACCTGCAGAGCGTCCTCTGTTGCATTTTCCTACTAACTTGTTCCTTTTGAATGCTTTAGGTACAAAAGTGTCTTTAGATATCTTGAAACGACGATTACATACTGTCAGTTCCAAATACCAGACATCAAAGTTTGTGAAAGACCAAACCACAAATCCATTATTCAAGGCTGAAATTCACCTTGCTATCCCAAACGTTGTCATGCGACCTAGCCTGGAGGATATACAGGTAAGAAAAGTTATTGTTTTACTCCCCTACTGTCTATTACAGGAGTCTTGCAAGTCACCAAGGAGTTCTATGAACATACAGAAGCACAGGGCTTTAGCCAAGTGCATTTATATGGGTCATTGAACTCCAAACTGACTTACAATTTTTCCTTTTGTTACACTTGCTAACTGCTGCAAAATCTCCTGTTCAAAAGTTCACCTTAGACTAATGTCAGCCAACCCGCTGATATCGTCACTCTAATATGTATGGGGGAGCTTCCGACAGTTCCCCGACATCATCTGTTGGGAGACAGAGACATCTGGAACATCGGATTTTGAACAGCTGATCCTTTTGTTCTTCGAGTTTAGCAGCGCTTCCCACACAGAGAACACAGGAGAACTCGGCTGAGCTAAGCGTTCTTGTTTATGGTGGACTTAGGAGTTAGCTGTTAGCCAAATGATCGTGCAGTGAATAAATAAATAGCATAGTGCATGAAAATAATATACAGTACTTAGTTAACATGTTTGTTGATTAAAAAAAATGCGAAAGCCATCCCGCCTCAACACGATGACCGTAGTTGTGACAGTCCCAACTCTAATATTAAAAACCTTACCGTTTGTCAAGTGACATGCATGTAGATAAGGGCTGAGACATACTGAGCCCAACTAGTGGACACACAGAAAAAGAAGACCACATCAATAAGGGTACCGTCACACTCAGCGACGCAGCAGCGATCCCGACAACGATACGACCTAGCAGGGATCGTTGCTGCGTCTCTACGTGGTTGCTGGTGAGATGCCAAACTGTCAGATCTTCCCAATGATGCAGCAACGATCGGCGACCCATAGCGACCTGTGTAACGATGTGTCTCCTATGTGTCTCAGTGCAGAGTCCCTAGCAAGATCGTTGGTAAAAGGTGTCAAACACACAGATGCATGCTACCCAGCGGGACCTCAACGACCAAAGAAATGTCCAGGCATTTCTGACACAACCAGCGATCTCACAGCAGGGGCCTGATCGCTGGTAAGTGTCAAGCATAGCGAGATCGCTGCTGAGATCGCTGTTGCGTCACAAAACTTGTGACTCAGCAGCGATCTCGCTAGCGATCTCGCTAAGTGTGACGGGGGCTTAAGGCCCAGCTCAAAAGGAAGGCAGGCCACACCTTTATATGCTCATGATGCAAACAGGCAGAAAAAATCCAAAGGTATGAACTGGGATATAAACCGGTGTGCATGCAGCATGTAAGCGCACGTTCACTCTAGCCACTAAACAGAGAAAAAAGACAAACATAATGATTAAATACACTGCAGTAAATAAATGGCATAGTGCATAAAAATAATATATGGTACTTAGTTGTGTATGGGGGTGCAAAATCTGGGGTGTAAGTTATCATGTAATTTATCATTTAAACATTTAAATTTGGTATCACTATAATCCTACTGACCTGAAGAACAAAGTTACCTTATCACTTTTACCAAACCATGAACGGCATGAAAAAATAAATAAAAGCAATTAGTGTATTGCTGTTTTTTGGACAGTCTGTATCCTAAAAATGGAAATAGAAAGAGCGCAAAAATGTTATGTACTCCAAAATGGTACCAATATAAACTTGCAAAACACAAGCCTTCATACAACACTATTAGCAGAAAATAATGTGAGGGTGAGAGCACACGGCAATTAGACGTCGGCACAGTAGTCAAATTTTTCCAGGCGAAGCCTCAGTCTTTTACTATATAATCTCAGTCTATCCACTGAGAAGTCCCCAAAGTATGAACGTGTTATTTCTTAACCGTTTCTTAACCGTTTCAAGGTAAGCGGAAATATGTGCACAGCAATGTCATGTGTTCACTTTATGGGATGTTTTTTTCAAAAATCCTGAAAAGGCTCAGTTCACATTTATCCGGTGCTCTATGCTAAGCACTTACATCAGAGTTTCCATCTGAATCTTATAAAAGAAAACTTAATTCAGTCGAAATTTCTGATGGAACCACTCACTATAATGAGTCAGATAGTCATTGTGGACTCCATCTGGCTTATATATGTATTGTAATTTTTTAATATTGTCCTAATAAAAATTATTTTAAGATTTTTTGATGGTTTGTGACTACTCGAACAGTAGTCTTTTCAAATTGTAGACTCCATCTTTCCTTCTTTCTGACTGTGTCCCATCTGTGTAGGCATGCACAAAAATGCAATCGATTACACTTTTGTGCATCTCTAAAAAGACAGATATTGCCAGAACAGAAGCCATATGAAGATCTCATACATCTAAAACAATGGAAAAATAAAGCCTAGAATTGCAACACAAACCTTAATTTTTTTTCTACAAAATTCTGAAGTTTTTAAACTGGTAACATATAAAAAAAACTAAATACTTGTTTAATTATCACTGTTATCGTACTGACAAGAAAAATTATGTTGCCAGATGATATTTACCATACACTCAATGCCATAAAAACAAACCCATGGCAGAATTGAGTGTGGTTTTTTTCTTTCACCATTTCACCCTACCACAAGTCAACAATTCTTCATGCCAAAAAGTATGTAGTCCAAAGTTAATTGCAGCATTAACTCCAAATGGATGTATGTGAAAAAGTTGGGGTTCATAATACCATATGTTAAATCTAACTGAAATAAACACAGCACCCATGATCACCTTCAACATTTATAATATTTATAATAGTTCACATTTCGATCTCTGTGACAGCTGTTTCTTTTTCTTTCTGATTGAAACACCCAGCTGTGCCAAAGGGCAGCCACATTGCACTTGCACTTTTTTGATCGATACATTGTTGGTCAACTAATAAATTAAAAATGATAACCAATGACTTTGTGAACACTTTATTACTACTGAAAGTAGTGTCTACAGTATGTAGCGACACTCCTCTCTATATCAATGTCAGGATCTGACATCATAATATATTTATGCAAATGTTATGTACAGACAAGTAAGTAATACATTTCTTCTTCCTTTCATTCTTCCTCGTTCTCATTCTTCTTCTGATTCTTCTTCTTCCTAATTCCTCTTTTAATTCTTCTTATTAATTCTTCTTTTTCTTCTCATTCTTTTTCATTTTTCTTCTTACGCTCATTCTTCTTCTCATTCTTTTAATTCTTGTATCTTTCTTCTCATTCTTTTTTATGCTCTCATTCTTCAGTTTTGTTCTCATTCGTCTTCTTCTCCTTCTTCTTGTCCTCTTTCTTCTGCTTCTCCTCCTCATTATTCTGCTTCTTTTGAAAAAGTCTTAGGTCTCTCTTCATCATTTCCATTATTTCATGTTACTTTCCTTTTTTGTTTTGTGGTATTATGCGTTGTTTTTAGCCCTAAATAATCAAAATGGCACATGTGATTCATGAATTTGGCACAAGTCAAAAATAAGCTTTTTTTTCCCTGTTAAGAACTGTTTTTGCAACTTTTGATGCCAAAAGTTACATGTGGTGGACAAAAGTCACAAAAATTGCATGCTCAAAGATACAATAGGGGAAGACTGGAGTGAAGTTGGGCCAAATTGTGCAACTTTTCAAAATATTGCAATTGATGAATTAGCTGAAAATATCTGGAATTGCAAAACTCCGACCACAAAGCGGAAAACCAAAAAAAAACAATAAATAGGTGAACACATATAAAATAGACTTAAAAAACTCAAATATAATAATGAATTGGGTGCAAACAAAAAATTTACAAAAAAATAGACAAAAAACAGGTGCAAAAGCAAGGATGAATCGCAGCCTTAATCTTATAGAAACATATACGTTGCAAGCAGCGTCGAACTGGCCAACTGGAGGACCTCTTCTGGCACGGTGAACATAAGTCACATGTGCCAGCGATGTTCATACCGACCGCTCTCATTGGTTGTCTAACTCAGTGGAGCCGTGACATAAAAAGCTATCAGGGCACAACAATGTCCTGTTTCTTACACATAGGGAGCCATAGTCTGCAACAGGTGAGCGTGTCTTCAGTGTTATCAGTGACATGCACGCTTCTCTCCCAGGTGTCTAACTCTGGGAGGAGCCACGAGCAGAACATCACGATTCCTCCCAGCGTGTATGTCACAACTCCTTACAGTTTCTTCCAAAATTAGAGAACCCGGGAGAGCAGTGCGCGCCTCACTGATAACACTAAAGACACGCTCGTCTCCTGCAGACTGCGGCTCACTAGCTATAACAGCTGTTACGCCCTGATGACTTTTTATGTCACCGCTCTTCACGGATTTGAACAAACAGCAAGAGCGGTGCAGCTCTTGGTAAGGCTAACGCTGATTTGCTGCAGCACAGCCAATCAGTGTTAGCTTTATTTGTGTCCTCTTCTCCCTGGCTGGACAGCACAGCTCAGGTAGTAAGCTGTACTGTGATTTACAAAGCTCTCGCTTCCCTCCCCCGCAGTGTAAGCAGCAGAGGGAGATACACGACTCCCTCACTGCATTACAGCTGCAATGATTAAAAGAGGCCCCATTGTCAGCCTAACTCTATGTGAAAATGGGGGGCCTTTAGTCCTGGGTGATAGAAGGGGAAGGGGCTAAGTTTCTTATGAATGAACGAGGGCTCTATTCCCTCATCTCTCCTATCACCCCTGACTGACTGCACCCCTCTCCCTTATAACCCCTAAATGAGCCGCTCCCCCTATATCATCCCTGAGTGCATCCCATCCCCGTATCACTCCTGACTGAGTCCCTTCTCCCTCTATCACCATTGACTGAGCCCACTCTCCCTGTATCACCCCAAATTGAATCCCTCTCCCCATATCACCCCCGACTGACTATCTTCTCCCTGTATCACCTCTGACTGAGCCCACTCTCCCCGTATCAGCCCTGACTGTCTGAGCATATACTCCCTGTATCATACCTGACTGACTGAGCATCTTCTCCCTGTATCACCCCTGACTGAGCCCACTCTCAGTCTGTAGGAGCGCCAGCAAGGCGTAAGTGTTATATGCAATTAAGAGATCTAATGCTGCTCCAGCCGGGTACCTCGAGTGGGATTACTGTTGAGCAAGATTCTTGAAAACCCAGTCAGCAGGGCGCAAAAGACAGGAATCTTCTTAGTAAATGACAATCTTCATTTATTAAAAATTATTAAAAATTTTGGTAAAACAATGAATCCACAACGCGTTTCGACTCCACCTGAGGAAGACGGACTCACTCTGTCCAAACGCGTTGTGGATTCATTGGTTTACCATAATTTTTAATAATTTTTAATAAGTGAAGATTGTCAT
>VIAB01005872.1:38845-55974 GCA_009801035.1 Oophaga pumilio
TATAATGCACAGCTCATAGTCATCCCTGTAGTATAATGCACAGCCCATAGTCATCTCTGTAGTATAATGCACAGCCCATAGTCATCCCTGTAGTATAATGCACAGTTTGGTTCTTTTTTGAAGTGTTACATTTTTTGCTTTCTCATGCATTTCATTTTTGTTCACTGTTTGCAAGCCATGGCATGTTAAAAGCATGCTGGGATTTGTGTTTTATCCCTAAGTTTCTGCATGTTTGATACATGTTCACCATAGACTTGAACGGGACAAAGAAGAAAAACACTAGGAAATAACATATGTGTAAACTGTGACCAAGCATTACATTGTCTTTTTCATTCGATTCTTAAATAGCTGCTATGACATGGGTTTTACAATAGAATGGCAAACTAGCAAAACAACATAGTAAACCAAATATCTTCAATGTGTGTTGTTCTGTGTGATATACCGTAATTCATTACCGTGCTGTTTTTCTTTCTCCAGGCAATGATGAAGAGACACTGGGACAGAATATCACAACTTACTGGCCACACTTTTGATGTGGAGTCAGAAAGCTTTTCCTTAAAGAACATAATGGAAGCATCATTGTTAAATTACAAAGAGGATATTGAGGTTAGTGCCAAGATTACACTTTACCAGTGTAAGGCAATTGTTTACCAATAAACTTGAATTAAATTTTTATGCTTCTACTCTTAAAGGGGTTGTCCACTTCTAGGACAACCCCTTCTTGAACTAAATGTTTGGCCCCGATAACATAAAAAGCTATACTTACCTCCTGTGCTGGTGCCGTTCCAGCGTTGTCGGCACTCGCGGTCACAGAGCTCTTGTGTGATGTTGTGACACGTGGTGCCCAATCAATGCTGGCAGCACTCTCTTTGCCTTCGTAAGGATTGAACATGAAACCAATATTATTCATTTATGTGCTTCAGATGGATCGCAATGCACTAGTCTCTTCCGTATTTCAGTTGAGACTAAAAACAGGAAATTGTATTTGGTCTTATAAATTTTTCTCAATTACTGAAGTATAGAAATGGATGCCATACGGATGACAATACAGATGAAAAATCATCCATTTTCTTCTGGATGAAAATCGTCCGATTTTTTTTTTATATGCTCGTGTGAACTTAGCTTCATACTTCTAATCTGTAACTCCTTAGTAGGCACTCAGGGACCATCCATATCTATAGCATAGTTTCTAGAAATGTGATATAATTAGACATTCCCGAATCATTTATGTGGCAGCAGGTATGCCAATTATTTTTCCAGTCTTTATATGCCAGCTGTCACGGGGTCCCGGGTAAAACTACCGCAGGAAGGCTACTCGCCGCAGAAAGGGAGCCCAGGGCAAAACGGCGGAGAACTCACCGGGTAACGAGCAGGACCTGCACCATGTGACAGAGGGGGAAGTGGCCAGGGGCGGAGTTGGGCGCCGGAGTGCAGGGGAGGCGAACGGCGCCAGAGAGTAATCCAACGTGCCAGGTCAAAAACTGGGAGATAAGCGAGGTACAAGAGGGTGAGACAGAAGAATGGTCAGGTGGAAGCCGGAGGTCATAAACCGAGTAAGCGAACAACTAGTAACACAGAGAAATCGAGAGAGTCAAACGGATTAGAGAAAGCACGGAGAGCAAACAAACAAGCACAGTATGCACACGCACTCCAGGGGGTCAGGAACACAGACAGCACGAAAGTATAACTGACAGAGAACCCTAGTCCAACGTGGGTATAAATGTTCCTCCCAGATCCAAAAGGAGGCCATAACAATTAACCCTGAGAGGGCAGGGCATGAACCCTGTCCCAACCATGACACCAGCAACTTCAGCAAATTATGACATCAGTCTCCAATCAGTGAACAATTAATTGAGATAACCTATGGTTCATCATCATTTTTCAACGCTGTAACATAAACTTTTCTTGCCAATCCTTTAGTTCCCAAAGAGCTTTGCTTTTGATTTGCTCTGTTAAAGAAACCAATGTCATTAGTAATTGCAAAAATTAGCTGTTTTACCATTACGTGTACCCATAATCATAGCTTGTTATATAAGGTACACTCATTAGTAGCATTACTTCATTGCTTCTGAAAGACTTGCCTCTGAGTATCCAACTTGGAGAGATTTAATAACCTCTCATATGACACAACCAGCACTTCTGTCATTTTGAAGTAGTGGTATGTACAGAATAAATTCTGTTATGAGACGCTGACCTGCTTCTAAAAATAAAGGAGTGTGCCTGTTAGCTGCAACCCCTGACAGATCTGTCCACTAATGACTTGAGTCCAATAAAGTCACAAAAGCATAATATGATTTCCTAAATGATAATCGAGCCATTACTGAACACTTGGCTATTTCAGAAGTATTGCCAACCCGGAGCTTTTTACCCTTTCTTACCACATATTTGCTGTAAACCAATTAGCCCGAAAGGTGGCAATAAGAACATTGTGAATCTCTTTTCAATTGCACATATCAATGGCTAAAATCTCCAGACGTTACACCTCTCATACACAGTCGTCTCTGTACTCCTCCGGCATTACTTCCCGTCCCAAGCAAAGATCAGCTGTCATGCTGTATTACTGAGGGTAACTGCAGAGTAACATAAACTTCACTAAATTGCAGCAGAGTGGAGAATGAGCTGAATCCTGCAATGAAGCAGACCAGCAGTACTACAGCAAAGCAACCACTAGGTGGCAGCGGAATAGTCAGAGAGCCAAGTCGATACCAGAGAGTAGCGCAGTACCAAGGGGAAATCCAAAGACACAAGTTAGGTCACAAGCCAAGGTCAGAATACCAGAGAAATAAGCAAAGGGGCAATAACAAACGGAAAGTCTGAACACGATTCAAGGGTCAGCAATGGAATAACAGATGCAAAGGGGCACTCACAAAATGGGTAGTCTGAACACAGTCCAAAGGTCAGCAACAGAATGTCAGATGCAAAGGGGTAATCATAAAACGCGTAGTCTGAAAACGGTCCAAAGGTCAGCAAACATGGGCCGGGTCAGAAGAACGCAGCAGAACAGATCAGGAACTCACCAGAGCCAGCTAAACATGCCTGAGGTAAGCAATATGCACACAGGTTGCAGCACAGAGATATGGCAGACCGGACACAGGAAAGAGGCAGGGAAAATTAACCCCTGACATAACCAGAACGGGAAAGGAGAGACAAGACAAAAACCTGGCCTGGATCATGATATCAGCCTTTGGTATCAGATGAGCTACCACACTCTCATGGTTGAATTCTCCTTCCAAGCTGTCAGTATACAATGTACATGCTTCAAATTCACTGTTCAGCGCTTGGGTCCTAGAAATCCAGTGTAATCTAACATCGTATCTTATATCCTTTTAAATGATCTACTACTAACTTCTGGAAGCCAAAAACCACAGAACACCTTCAGAGACTTTGTTGGTTCTATGCTTTGGCAGGTTAGAGCTGTTTTGGTTGTATGAGTGAGACCTACACAAGGTAGATTATTTTAATGTTATGGCTAAGGTGTGTGTGTGAGGAACAACAAAACAGCAGCTTTTAGAGTGTTCCTGAGCAAGCTTGATCCATTTCTCAATAACCTCTAGTTTACCAATATTCTTGGGTCATCAAGATTATGGTCAAATAAGTTAAGAAGAGTGATAATTGCTATTTTTGTAGCCTTTTTCTTCTTTGAGCAAAGTAAAATTATTGACTCTTTCTAGAGAAATAATTTAATTGTAAGAGTTCAGAAAAGGCAGAGTAGCAATAGATGTGATTGCTAACATTAGATGGATAATGGAAAAGGCCAAAGAATACAACAAGGAGATCTGTTTTTGCTTCATTGACTATCCCCCCAGCCCCATTACACTAAATCTCCCCTTTACACAGTAAAGCTCCTCCACACAGTAAAGCTCCCCAAGCCCTGTTATGCTAAATCTCCCCCACAAAATAAATACCCCCAGGCCTGTTATACTAAATCTCCTACACACAGTTAATACCCCCACACACACTAAATACCCCCCACACAGTAAGTCTCCCCCACACAGTAAATCTCCCCAACCCCATTACAATAAATCTCCCCTCCACACACAGTAAATACCCCCAAACACAGTAAGTCTCCCCAGCCCCATTTCACTAAATCTCCCCTACGCAGTAAATACCCTCACACGCATTAAATACCCCCACATGCAGTAAATACTCTCACTCACAGTAAATCTCCCCCAACCACGTTACACTAAATCTCCTACACACAGTAAATATCCCAACACAGTAAATCACCCCCACACACAGAAGTGTCCCCACCACCCAGTAAATACCCCCACACAATTCACAATCCAGTAAAAAACCCCACCTGCCCCCATTGCCATTACATTCAATCTTCGGTGTCTTCAGCTTTGGAGCACTTACCACCAATGCGCCGGTGAGTGACGTCAGCCGCGGGATCACATGACTTGACTACGCTGCTCAAGTTGCCTTGACCCAGTGATCAGAGCTTCAATTGTACTTGTGTCTGAAAGACGTAAATACAATTGATCACTGGGAGCTGGCGCACTGCACGTTCTGTGAGATGACTGTCAGCTTGACAGCCCGCTCAGAGAACTGCTGACTCCCAGTCTGGGGGGCGGCAAAATGCATCTGTCATGGGAGACACTTTGGACCCACACATTAGGCTGTCCTACTGCGCCTCCCTGCCGGCTGTGCCCAGGGCACACGCCCTGGCTGCCCCCCCTAGATACACCTCTGTGTAACAGTATAGAGATAATAAACACAATGCTGTCACTGTACAGGGATAATAAATAGAGATGTCATTACAGAGATAATAAGAACGATGATAAGAACGATAATAAGAACGATGTCACAGTATACGGATAATGAGCACAGTGAAGGCACAGTACAGTGATAATATATGCAGTAATGCCACAGTACAGAGGTGATAAACACAGTGATGTTACAGTATAGGGATAATAAAGACACTGATAGCACCAGGCATTGAAAAAACAACCAAGCCTGTCTCCTGTCACTGCTCCTGTGACAAGTGTCATATCCCTCTTCCTCCAGGCTATGCAATGCAGTGATGTCATTGCACGATCTGAGTTGGGGCTCTCATATGTTCTGCACCTGCCTGCCTTTGATAGGCCGATGGCTTGCAGAGTTTAGGGCAGGGGCTCAGTGGCTCTGTGCTGCTCAATAGTTTTCAGTTGGATGAAAGATGTAAGTCCAGTTGAAAATAGTGCTGGCCCTGGTGGGCTTCCCTCCTTTACGGGCTCGGAGGCACCTCATGTGACAGCGATCTTTACACCCCTCACTGTCAAAAGGTACCAGTGGACATAATAACATGGAAACAAGCTGGAAAAAAGATAAAACAATCAATATTTGAATGTGGGTACCCACATATGTGCGTAGGTTTGGAGAAGCAGTCTGGTCTGCAGGTGGCATTTCCTCTTCAATATCAATGAGTTCTGTTCTCAGGGAGGTGAACTATAGCTGTCTGTAAATGGAAGCATGCGGAGATGTAATTGTTGTATGAATATTTATATCAAACAAATGAGAGTACATCAGCATCGGAGCCCTTCATTTGTGTGTATGCTGCGTAGCTTGTCTTCTTAAGTACAGCATACTCATTTTTTTCTGCTTCAATTAGCCATGCAAATAGCCTTGTGCACTTAAAATAAATTACACGATGGCTGTGACTTGAATGTATCAAGCATATAATTAGAAGAATCTGGAACAATAAAAATGTTCTAGTCTTTTACAATATGACTGAACAGCACTGTATCCAAGAAAAATTGGACCCGTGATAGCAGCGTCAGTGACCACATTCACATTCATGTATGCCAAATAAAAGCAGAATTCTGTTTGGTTGTGATGTCAATTACACGTCCTTATTTTTAGTTATAATTTATGAGGCCCAATTTTTGTATTTTTACAGTCCATCATTAAATACATGTTACGTTGAGCCTGGCAGGTGCCTTAGGTCTCATTCATATGTCTATTTTTCATGGCTAGAACTCATGCCCATTAAAATCTATTGAGATGTTCACATGTCCATGTTTTTTTGCGGTCTGTGTGTCTGGTTGCCAAACTAATTGCATTGTTGGGTAGGGTAATAAAAAATAAATTGTAGAATATCATCTGGGCCTCAAATGAATATTCCATGGATGAAAAAAAAAAGAACTTACCATAATGATTCAAAGTCTTTGGGTACATATTCGGTGAAACACTTCAAATGCTACCACCCAAGCTAAAGCTTTTTATCTACCATCTAGTATCTTGTCAGCAACTAAATAGTGTTTTTCAATTATTTACTATACATGAATGAATAAACCGTCCCTAGGCAATCACTGCAGCCAATTTATGACATGATTTCCACTAAAAGGAATTGTCGGAAGACAATTTACTGCTAGAGCACAATACTGTTTATTGGTTCCTTGGCAGTGGATCTGGCACTTAATTTTTTGTTGGCCAAATTATATGGTTTCTGTTGTTTTTATCATTCTCTGATGTTTAGATTTATTGGACCTACCTATTAGCATGTCATAGTGTCTAACAACTATTAACAAAAAATAAATTGTTGTGTTTTAGAAAATTAATTTGCACACAAATAATAATGCGAACACAAGCTAAGCTGACACTATTATGTATTTCTGCCTACACTAGATTATTCATCAAAATCTACTTTTAAGGAAATACAGGTCCTTCTCAAAAAATTAGCATATAGTGCTAAATTTCATTATTTTCCATAATGTAATGATTACAATTAAACTTTCATATATTTTAGATTCATTACACACCAACTGAAATTTGTCAGGTCTTTTATTGTTTTAATACTGATGATTTTGGCATACAACTCCTGATAACCCAAAAAACCTGTCTCAAAAAATTAACATATTTCAACCGTCCAATAAAATAAAAGTGTTTTTTAAAAACAAACAAAAAAAACATCAAATAATAAAGTTCAGTTATGCACTCAATACTTGGTCGGGAATCCTTTTGCAAAAATGACTGCTTCAATGCGGCGTGGCATGGAGGCAATCAGCCTGTGACACTGCTGAGGTGTTATGGAGGCCCAGGATGCTTCGATAGCGGCCTTAAGCTCATCCAGGATTTAGTCCAATGCTTTGCTCTTAGCCATATTTGCATGTTTTTAGCTGTGTGTTTTTGGTCATTATCTTGTTGGTTGACTCATCACCTGCAACTCAGACCAAGCTTTCTAACACTGGGCAACACATTTCACACCAGAATGCCTTGATAGTCTTGAGATTTTATTGTACTCTGCACAGATTTAAGACACCAAAGCAAAGCAGCCCTGAAATATAACCTTCTCCATGTTTAGAGATGTGCGAACCCTAACAGTAAAGTTCGAGATCCTTTCAGGGCACGGACCCTGAACACGGACTTCTCCAGGAAGTCCGTGTTACTGTTTGGGTTCAGTACCCTGGTCATTGGGTGTTTCCCATGCTGTCATCTGCATGACAGCGCGAGAAACACCAGTGGCTCTGATCAGCGGTAGAATCATTGCCGCCGATCAGAGAGCTGCAGTTCCCACGCTGTCAGGTGACAGCGTGAGCCAGCAGCCGTGAACGGCAGTAAAAATTTTAATGACGGTCACAGGCATTGGCTTATAAGAGAGTACTAGTCCCATCAGTCTACACCTGATGTCACTGATAACAGCAAGAGCCGCTGCTAGGAGTATACATCAGCCAATGCCTGTGCCATAAATAAATTAAAAATAGTTTTTTTGATAACCAGCAGAGGCAAAACTGATAGCAGCTGGTTGCAACCCTCAGCTGTCGGATTTATCATGGCTGTTATCAAGAATAGAAGGGTCCCACTGCCATTTTTAAAAATTATTTAAATAAATAATTAAAAAAGTGGCATAGATCCCCTTCATTTTTGAGAACCAGCCAAGCTAAAGCAGACAGCTGCAGGATGGTATTCTCTGTCTGGTTAGGGGCCATGGATATTGGCCACCCCAGCATAAAAATAGCTCGCAGCTGCCCCATAGTTATTTTGTAAAAAAACACAGCCAGAATAAAATCCTTTATTTGAAAGAAAGACACAGACGTCTCTATTTGAAATAAAAAATAAAAAAGTTCTCATGCAGTGAGCGGTGCCGTAAGTTGAACTTCGGTGAATGTTCCCACAGGAGGTCAGTGCTAGACACTGAATGGCCATTTTAATTTTTTTTTCTTTTGAATCACAATTTAAAAGCAATGTCTGATTTCATTAATTGATAGACAGTAAAATTAAATTGGAAATTACTTTTGTCATTTTCAAGTTATTTTAGTGACCATGTTTTTTTTACTTTTAACAGAAGGGTAGTAACAATTTCATCCATGTGTGTAAAAGAGTTATTCTCATATTGTAAATTGCATATTACTAGAATATGGCATCACTTCATGAATAGTGGGAGTCTAACTTCTAAGATCGAAGAGCATATTAAATAGTTTTTTTCTGAATACTTGTGGAGGGGACACAGTGCTACTTCCAACACTGTGTACTTTATATTTTCAAGATTGGTGGGGGTCTCTAAGGTCAAAACCCTTCAGATCATAAGGACCCCACAGACGGTATTTTTTATTTGATATATACGTTAATAATTCCATAGCATATGTTTTTACAATCAGTATAAATTACCTTTATCCTCTCCCTAAATTTAGTTACTGACGTATTAAATAGTTGTTGTTATTAGAAAGTCTATCAAAACTTTGTTGTACTTTACCCTGTGATAAATTTGGCTTTCTTTGTCTGTGACGAATTGTTGCACTCTTAAATTTTCCACGCACTTAAAGAAAAAGATTCAGTTTATAGAGGCAATGATTTGATTTAAATAATGCATTGTCGATTTTCTTTTCTTCTTTTTTTTTTTTTTGGTGCACCCTGTACCAATCAAGGAGATTTTTTCTTTTTTTTATGTACCATGCAATATGTACATGCAGTTTCTCATGTATACTTCTTTATAAGCATATTTATGTGCTGGTATTTCATCCACCCACTTAATGCAATATTAATTATTAAAATATCTAATAGCTGCCATTAAACCCCATGCTCTATGTATGACCTTCCCAACTATAGTACAACATTACTAATAGGTAGTTGTCATTTATTTCATATGATTGGAAGATGTGTCTATGCCTTAAGAAACATTCCAGCATTATTTTAGAAAGCCAGCAGTAACATTAGCTATAAAAATAGACTTTGTTTTCTTTTTAAATTGAATGATTTTTTTTTCAAAAGTACAAAAGTGGAATATAAAAAAGCAACTACTTGCAAATAGCATCAGTTCCACTAACATGTAATCATAAAATATTAAAAGTCTTTACACTGTAATTGTGCACTTACCTTGTAGGAGCAAAGAAAAATATTTAGACTTGAGAGTCCTCAGTGGTTGATACCTTTTAATGGCTAACTGAAAAGATGGTAACAAATTGCAAGCTTTCGAGACTACTCAGGTCTCTTCATCAGGCATAGACTAATACAACATCTGAAGAATCACATATTTATACACAAAATAGCACAGAAAAAATGCAATAGGTAGGACAAGTGACGTGAAGCAGAACTGTCATTATGGCAGAGGGACGAACATAAATATGACTAGTTCATAGATAAGGAGTGAGAGTTTTATTACCCTCTGATTGGAGTCTGGTGTTGTTGTGATGACCCTAAAAGGTCAGGGAAGCAAATTCATTAATTGTTGTAGAAAGACATAAAACTCTGGGATATATTCATCCCAGCACTAAGAGTGTCAAAGGTCATCATAAGTTTATATTCCCAGACTTTTCTATCCTTCTCAGATTTGAAGTTAGATTTTAATACCAGTAATTCCATATCCGTCATACTATGACCGGGCATACAAAAGTGTTTTGCCACAGGTAAATCCATTCTCCTTTCTCTTATTGAGTGGCGATGTGAGTTCATTCTTGTTCTCAGTTTTTGCCCGGTCTCACCCACATACAGACCCCCAGTTGGACATTTAGTACATATAATTAGGTACACCACATTAGATGTGATGCAGCTGAAAGTACCTGGTATCTTGTAGTCCTGATGGGAGTTGGGGATCTTTATCCTGTCCGTGGTCATTATAGATGTACAGGTTTTGCATTTCTTTTGTTTGCAAGGAAAGGTACCTGCAGCTGTTGGGGAGGACAGGGAGCTTCTGACAATGATGCTTCTTAGATTTGGGGGCTGCCTAAAACATAGTAGTGGGGGGTCTGGAAATATGGATTGTAATCGGGCATCTTTTTGCAGTAAAGGTTGTAGTTTCCGTGCAGCTCCCCTTAGCATCTCCAGACTTGGATTGTAGGTGACCACTAGAGGCACCCGGTTATTTTCTTCTTTAGCTTTGTAATGTAGCAGGTGATTCCTTGATATTCTGGTGGCTCTTGTAATTTGGTTTTCAATTGTTCTTGGATGGTAGCCCTGGTTCAAAAAAGTCTTTCTGAGGCGACCAAGGTGTTCATCTCTATCCATGGGGTTGGAACATATACGGTTGTATCTGATGGCTTGGCTGTAGACAATAGAGTTTTTTATGTGTTTTGGATGGAAACTGTCCCATTTAAGATATGTTGGACGGTCGATTGGCTTCTGATACAGGGATGTCTCTATTTCATTGTTCTTTAGCTTAATGGTGGTGTCTAAAAAGTTAATTTCAGTGCTGGAGTAGTTAAGTGTTAAGTTGATGGTGGGATGAAATTGATTGAACTGTTCATGGAACGTCTTTAGCTGTTGTTCAGACTCCGTCCAGATGATTAAAATGTCATCAATGTAGCGGTAGTAGGCCCGAGGCCTGATGGGGCATGAGGACAAAAATTCGCTTTCAAGCTTGGCCATGAAAAGATTTGCATACTGTGGAGCCATTTTACTTCCCATAGCGGTGCCAGTCTCCTGAAGATAGATCTTGTTGTCAAATTCAAAGTAATTGTGGGTGAGGATGAATTTTGTGAGTTTCACCACAGAATCAGCATCATTCGCGGTGTTTCCCATGAAGACTTTGCAGGCATTTAATGTCACTTGTAGGAGCAGTCATTTACGTCACATTATTAGATGTGTCTGCATCTTAAGAAACACTCAATTTTTTTTCACAAAACCAGTAGTAATATTTGTTATAAATATAGACTTTATTTTCATATTTCCATTTAATGATATGAATGATTTTTTTTTAACAAAAGTATAATATAAAAGACAACTATATGCAAATTGCATCAGTTACACAAACATACAATCAGAAAATATTAAACATTTTTACACTTTACTTGTTGGAACAGTTTTTATAATCTTCAGAATGGAAAGCATCAGTAGGAAGAAACAATTAAGGAGTAAGAAAACGAAAGGAGAATGAAAAAGACACCACTATAGATTGTCCTGAGGAATCTGCAAAAATGAAGTCTCTAAGGGGACGTACAGTCTAAAAGAACATCACTCTATGTGACTTCAAACATCTGAATTGTTACCGAGTGTGAGACACTGTCATGATTCCACAGCAGTTTCCGCATAGGTGGGCGGTCATGTGAACACATTTACGCGGTTTGCATAATTGCCTAATAGACTCTCCTCCTCTACAACATTGAGAAGTAATGTGTCTGCAGACTTTTCCTCTTAGACTGGACAATCCCTTTAAATTATGTACTGTATAATTTGTAAAAATATGAGTTGTATTAATATACAAGAATAGCTCTACCTAGACTTATTAAAAATATTCACCTGCATACTATGACAAGTCAAAAGACATTAGCCACTAATGGATGTAGTGCCAGGTTACCCATGGGGGATACTATGTCAATGTAGTAAAATCATCTGAAAATAACACTGTAAACTTCCGTGAAGTGTTTGGAATGCATTTGGATGACTTTTATTATTTTTGTTAAAGGACATATGTATCAGTGCAGTCAAAGAGAAAGATATTGAAGCAAAGCTGAAGAATGTCATCAACGAATGGAGTGCCCATGTGTTTACTTTCGCCCAGTTCAAGTCAAGAGGAGAACTTCTACTCAAGGGATCTGACACATCTGAGAAAATAGCGCTGATGGAAGATAGTCTCATGGTATTAGGTTCTATAATGAGTAACAGGTAGCTGCACATTTTCCCTAGCTCACTGTCGTGTATGTTTTTATTAAACAGGCTACATGTACTGGCCAAAACATAAGCCCATTCTCCTGCTTGCTATACTTGTCATGGAGCTTTGCTACGCAGTCCCTTTTCTTCTTAAAAGATAAAATATACCCTTACATTTACATTACTTACTCATAAGAAAATTGCGCATTTTGTGACTCTCTAAATACATTTTTATGTACAAGCAAATATATGTGGGCAATATTGGCTTTTACATGGTTAAAGAGGACCTTTCACTAAAGAAATTGTCAGCTAATCTAAGTGCACTCCATGAGAGCAGACACCCTAGTTTACAAGATCAAAAAATGATGGGCCTGGCTGTCCCCTGAAAAATGATGTGCAAAAAAAATATACATAATATATGATGTATTGGTTGATATTTTGGCCAAGATATGCATGCTCGTAACCCGCGACAAGGGTCCTCACACTTGTGAGTCCTAACACTGAAATTAAAAGTAAAGCCACAAAAAGAGGAATAAAAAGCAAAGCATTGTTTGGCCTTGTAAAGTAGGGTGTCTGTTCTCATAGGGAGCACTTACTGCCGGCCATCCCGCCTAATCTAATAGTATGGGCGTCACTAATAGACTGTAAGCCAGACACTGTGCATTACCTGTGTGTGACCAGCGCCCTATACAAGCAGCTTTGTGCAATCTAATCCTAAGCAATCACCCCCTCCATGAGTTGGCAGGTTGTGAGTGGTTGTCTCATTTTGCACCTGTGTTGCCACCATCTTTACTACATGGGTTTGCTGCATCCTGATAGTGCATTACTTCTGAGACCTGGGCAGGTAATAATGCTGCCACTTTTTTGCTGTGTTAATTTTTGAATGTTTGGAGGATTTTTTTATTCCTCTTTTTGTGACTTTGATTTTAGTTTTAATGTTAGGACACGCAAGTGTGAGGACCCTTGTTGCGAGTTACGAGCGTACATTTCTTGGCAAAAATATCGACGAATACCTCATATATTATGTATGGTATATTATTTATTGTACGTCATTTTTCAAGGTGTATCCAAACCCAGCATTTTTTGGCCTTGTAAACTAGGGTGTCTGTTCTCATAGGGTGCATGTAGATCAATATTTTGCACCTGTAAGTTAAATAAACAAGAAAGGCAGCCTCACCGTGTCCTCTTGGTATAACTCAGTCCGTCTTGCAATGTTATGGGTCTCCAACCAATAGCCGTGACTAAGGCTTCACATAAGAAAATTAGTAATGGTGAGAGATGTATCCCCAACCTGTATGATCTTTTAATATTTTTTCAATAAATTTGAGGATTTTATTATTCTTGGGACTCACCATTACTAATTTTCTTATTTTGCACCTGTGTTGCTGCCAACTTTATAAGATGGGTTTTCTGCATTAGTTCTGAGACCTGGGCCGGTAATACTGCTGCCCCTTTTATGCTGTGTTAATACTTGATAATATCTCCACAATGGAGATGCAAAATAAAAAAAAACACTATTACATTGTGTGTCCTGTTCAACAAACAATTCAGTGAAAGGTCATCTTTAAATAAATATTTCAATCAGTTTACTACTTTTAAGGGTATTTCCATCTCTGTGAGTGATGGCATTTCACTGGGATATAGCGTCACTTAATGATTACTTTAGGTTACACCTTTGTAATTCCACTGATTCTGTATTGGATATAAGGTACATCTACTTACAGTCTCGAAAAGTATCCATTGTAGATGGTTTGAGTACAATATAAGTAGGCTGTGTTCGACAACAAATGATCAGAATTATTTCCCAATTTATTATTTTCCTTTTGAAATTATCTGCAAAGAGAAGATGTTACTCAATCATAAACCTTGCTGTGATGTTCAGATTGAATAGCTGTCAATGTAACACAATATTTCATGAGTGTGGACATCTTCAAATGATGCCAAAATATATATACTGCATATATAATATGTGTTTTATCTTCACCATCTGTTACCCATTCCATCATCAACTCTCCCAAAAGTTGGCAAGCATGCTTGACAATAGACAGATGGAAAAACAAAAGTGCAAAAAGTAGTCCTTGGCTTTGAGAAACATATTTTCTTACAGTAGATGGCTAAAAATTTGTAGTATCTAATGATCTACATTGTCCAGATGTTCTCATTCCTACTCGTTGTTTTACACCTAAGATAGGTATTCTTATAGTGTTTCCTTAATGATTTGCTGAAGTTTTCCTGCTGTAATTTGGGTTTTCAAGATCTTTTCCTATGTAATTCCCATCTACTGTACTAGACTTGTTGCCTTTCGTTTCTGATAAATAAGATCACACGCTGTAGACTTTTGCACTACCAAAAGGTTACGTCTTAAATGTGCATCTATTCTATTAAAGAAAAGTCACTTCAAAGCGGACAGTCAGAGAAAGAAAAATTGTAAAGCGCTCAAATTTCTAAGAGCTACTGAACAATGGGCATAGATATTGCCTGCAGAGAAAATTCCCACATTGACATTTACGCCAAGGCCTGTGTGACACCTGTGATTTCTATATACATATCTGATCGATGTTGTGAGGGGGCTTGGATATATGGATACAAACGTCCTGACATTCTGTCTTTCAAATGCAATTTTTTTTTTTTCTTCTACCTGAAAATTTGCAGTAACTTTTATGCAGCTGTCTATAACTTGCCATGTTGCTAAGCCGTTTGTAGGATTTATTTCTATTTCTTGCCAATTCAAATTTAGAAAATGACTGGCCTACGATAAAAGTAGCTATGTGCATATATTTCTTTCAAAACATAAATTAAAAAAATAGAAATATATACCGTAATACTGTTTTGAATTATGACTTGATGTTTGACACCGAATTTGACAATGGAGATTTTAGAGTTCTATGGTTCCAACTATTATGCCAAGAAATTTTCTTTAAATACATACTTTGTAATTCTCTTTTTCCTATTATGGTATTATATTTAAAAGTCCTTAATATGACAGTGATTTTTATTTTTGATGTGTGTTTTAAACAGATATAATGCACCATTTAAACCAACAATACAGCAATGGGTACAAAAACTGTCCAACACCACAGAAATTATTGAGAACTGGCTTACGGTGCAGAACCTCTGGATTTACCTGGAAGCTGTGTTTGTTGGTGGGGATATTGCAAAACAACTTCCACAGGTGGGTATCATTTTAGGTCTATAACCGATGAGAATGAGATCAGATAGCTACAAAGAAGTAAGAAGTAGGAAAAAATACACCTCAGGTGGGCATACAGTGAGCTCAATGGATGAACTAACTTTATTGAGTGGATTTAGGCACTCTTTGGACTAAAGAGCCATAGAACCTCAAAATAGATGTCCATGTCCATCCTTAAGAGTGGTATTGAGAAAAAAAAATGTTTAGTGTGTTTAAAGTAGAAATAGATTACATTTACAAATGTACTTTAATTAAAGGGATTCTCCAGGTTTGGGACAAAAGTTTGCAATTACTCTATGATTCCCCGGTAAGGCGGTAATAACAGGACAAGCGGATGGTCACGTGACCACATACATGCGATTTGCATACTTGCTTTCATGTGCCAACTACTCTTGCCCACATCTCAATTTACTTCTATAGAGTGATGCCAGATGGGGCTAGTTGCCATGTGTCTGCACATATGCAAATTGCTTACATGCGGCCACAAGACTGCCCACTCATATCTAGGATATTAGAGAATAATGATAGCGTGTCCACTACATGCTGTCATGATTCCTCCATCTCCATTCTCATAGAGTGTCTTAGGCTTGGACAACCCCTTTAAAAATAGAGCCCAAATGTCAAGATATCAGAGCAAACTCAGCAGCCCCATTTTGCAGAAATATTAGCTATCATATCATTAGCTATCATATCAGTATTTGGCACATAAAGGGTAATTTTTGTTGTATGTATTGCCAGAGAGATTTCACTATGGGTGTGTACTTATTCCTCTTTCTGAATATGATGAATCATAAGCAAGCACAGCACACTGGGGAAAGAAGAACACAACTCCACATAAGCTCTGATGTACAGTTTGCTCTCCTCCCTGCAGAGTAATGACATGTTGTAGCACACTCAAATTCAAATGAGCTTTTTTGGCACGATTAAATGCACATTACCATTGCCAAAGTGTAATACTGCCAACTCTGTTGTACTGCTGCCCCCTACACACACCAAATTCTGTGTCACTATATTTCATACAGAGCTATTTTCTAAGCTAAAGTAGAAGTATGCTCTTATCCCCCTTTTATGTGGACGCCTACTTATGATTGGCAGAGCTTGTTGCTCTCTGAGAGGAGAGCTACTAAAAATATTTGTAATGAGACTGCAAGAGATGAAAGGTGTCAGCTAGTCACACTCAGGTCTCCTGTGCTCAAGGGAGGAGAGCAGATTTTATTCAAATGTACAATTCTATTGTGGGGGCGTGTTCTTTTTCCCCAGAGTGTTGTTGCCTGATCATGATTGACCAGCATCAGAAAGAGGAAGAAGTACACTCCCCCAGTGAAATCTCTCTGGTAATGAATACTTGGACTTAAAAAAAAAAAACTGTTTGGGTGCCAAATATTTTGATTGGTCATGTCTCTACAACGAAGAGGTGAAATAAGATAAAAAAATAAATATTTTCTTCTGCTTTGCATTGGCTATCTCATTATGTGTCTAGTTCAACATGAAAAATTTGGTAAATGTCCTTTTTAAGTATAGCAAACCAAGTACAATGGCTCGAACTGAATGACGAGAAGATACCCTAAGCTTCCTAATGTTTTGGGCTTATTTGAAGAGTAATATTTTGCTGATAACATGATGGTAAGTTAAGTATAAAGATTTGATTTGCCCTGTTCTGGAGTCCAGTCTGATCATTCATTGCAACTTGGCCAGGGCAGTCTTCTTTTCTGCGCCTGGCATGCCAAGCACTTCTTGCACTTACTAGGCCATATGATGTCTTGAACCAGGGCAGTGTGAAATTTTTTGCTTAAATCTAAATGATTTTATACACCCTCCATAAATAGCTGGATCAGTTTTGTAAATGCGGTAGATAACTATTCAGCTGGTAATTTAAATGAGTATAACTAATTGCACATATTAATAACGTATGTCAACAATCTTAAAGAATTGGCATTGT
>VIAB01005873.1:52255-65456 GCA_009801035.1 Oophaga pumilio
TAGTTATATTCTTGTACAAAGGGGGTAGTATTATAGTAGTTATATTCTTGTATATAGAAGAAGTATTATAGTAGTTATATTCTTGTATCTAGGGAGCAGTATTATAGTAGTTATATTCTGGTACATAGGAGGCAGTATTATAGTAGTTATATTCTTGTACATAGGTGGCAGTATTATAGTAGCTATATTTTTGTACATAGGGGGCAGTATTATAGTAGTTATATTCCTGTACATAGGGGCAGTATTATAGTAGTTATATTCTTGTATATAGGGAGCAGTATTATAGTAGTTATATTCTTGTACATAGGAGGCAGTATTATAGTAGTTATATTCTTGTACATAGGGGCAGTATTATAGTAGCTATATTTTTGTACATAGGCAGTAGTATTATTGTAGTTATATTCTTGTATATAGAAGTATTATAGTAGTTATATTCTTGTATTTAGGGAGCAGTATGATAGTAGTTATTATTTTTGTACATAGGAGGCAGTATTATAGTAGTTTTAGACTCATACATTTTCAGTTTTTGGAGTTTATTTTATGTGGAATGTATGAAATATTTGCAACTGGAGAAGTTGTATGCAGTTGTAACTTTATTTTCAAACATATTTGTAAGTCCGAGCCTGGAGGTAAACTCCTTACGTTGCTGCGTGGAGGATGTGAAACTGCCCATGAAGGCAAGAAACACTCATATGTCAGCCAGCTAAATATATTTTTCATAAAGTGACCAGGAAAGAAGTTTCCTAATTCAAGAGACTGGGGACTGTGAGCTGCAGGTTGTTGCTGCTCAGGGAGTAGGATTAGTCCCAAGGGTGCTCCTCTTTACCACAGAAATAAAAGGGCAAGCCTGTGAATGCCTGTATTCCATAAGTCAATGTATGTTAGAGGTTCATTATGTTTTCATACTGGAACGTTGAAGCCCAAGTGTTGATAGGTGCAAATGTTAAAAAAGAAACAAAAAAACACCCTTAGAATAATCTAATTTGTATATTTCTCATGAGAGTGTATTTTATTTTTCTTCTTTTTTTTGATCCTTGACACTGTAGTTGCATTCACAATTCTGAAGATTTTAGAGCTGAAATTTCGATGTGAATACTTTTCCGTCCAATTATGACAAGAGCATTCTTAAGGTGATACCTTTATTGGCTAACCAGAAAATTATATGTTCGCTAGCTTTCAGAGCTCAAAGGCTCCTTCTTCAGGCAAGATTACATTTGGAATAATAAGAAAGACACATTAGATGATTAGAGCTGAAATTTGAGTGCTTCATGAAGAAACCATAATGAAACTGGTGAAGAAGCTTGCTGGGGTACCATTGCTGTGTCCTGACCACCCTATTCCTTCTTGCAGCAGCAGGGTTGCCATTTGTTGTTTATTATTATTTTCCATTCTGTTCTCAATACTCATTTTCACTTGTGCTGTGATATACAACACCTTCCCTGGCATACGTGTAACTAACTAATACAAGTTAGTGTTGGAAGATAAGTGGCACCTTTGTGCACTGCATATTGGACAGTTTTACTATGATCCGACTGCAGATTAGGGTGCAATATGGATAGAGATCTGCGACAATTATTCCACAGGGTCTGTAAACTAATTAATAAAATATGCAAACACTGCAGTCACCATTTCTTATTTGTTCTAGTTACTTTTTGTATTAAATAAATACTGATAAATTGGAAATCGTGTGATATCTTGTGGCTTAAGGGAGTGCAACAAGGGTTGGCTGAGTTTGCTATTACATCTAGAGGCCTGCGTTAGAGGATACAGTGAGGGACGTGTTCTGAGGAGATGGGAGCAGCTTTTGAAGAAGTTATCCTGTGACTGAGCTAACTGAAGTGAGAGGTATCTTTGAGGCTTCAGCTCTTTTTTCCCACCAGTGCTCACCAGCATCTGTGGCATTTATATTACCTCAATGTTCTGCCATGGATAATAATAAAGGGTGGTGGATGATGTGGATCCTCCTCTATGAACCAAATCAGAAAGCCACACGATGTCAGTGGGTTGATTGTTTCAGTGGTGGATGTAAAGAGGTAACAGAGATATGTGTACTATAGATGGAGTACTCTAAAGAGAGGAGCAGTAATTCCCAAGCAGGATCTACTAATTCAGGGACTTTGGAAGAACTTTTAGGAAGTGATCTCAGTTATACCATTTACAAGTGTTGGATATCATATGGCTTTCATGTCTGCGTGCACCCATTCATGTGATTGGACATCCCACAACCTAAAATTTCTGTTTGCATGGTGGAAGAAATGTGGTGCTTCACTTTTTATACATAATCAATGTCAATCATTAGCTGTGTTGATTAAGAATGAGAATAAGGTACTTCCTTGGATTTCTGGCACATAAAAACATGTTTAGTGTAAAAATGTTCTTACTGTTTCTGGAAGGATCTGTTGGGAACTTTCTTTTGTGTGGTGTTATGCCTCAGATGACCAGGTGAGGGGAGGCAGAACTCATAAGTCAGACACATAAGTCATCGGCAGCACCCTGCCCAGCTATTTCATGATCCCGCGCCTTGCCCAGAGGGATTTACAGCACCTCTAAACGTTCAGTTCTCAACATTACCCTGAAAAATAAAAACATGCAGCCCCACCTTCATAGAGACTGCTGAAATGTTTATAGAATTGCTGAAACAAAAGTTTCCAAACTCCAGGTCTGACGTGAATTAAGCTTTTCTCATTCCCTGCCACAGCTGTCAGGAGACCACATTTACATTCAAAGCTAACCATCAAACTACAAGTTTTCCTTATGCCCCCAAGAATTTTGAGTCCTATAATAAAGCTCTGCTATATCACAATGTGACCCAAATATTCCCAGCCAGGTTTCCGCCACAGTCATTATTTTCAGTCGTCTGGCTGTGTCTTCAACACCCAAGTTGAGGTTTGCAAAGCAGCGTGTGTGGGTGTGTGACTACAATTACACAGGGTGTGTAATACAGACGAAACTTGGAGCAGCCTGGCCTTCCGTCACTCCATCTTGTAAGTACATGTCACCTGCGCAGACTGGAGACTCCATAAGCCTTAAATAACATAATTTATTCAACATGACACTTATGTATCTACACCTCCAATTATAATACAGCACGTCAGCACACAGACAAAATACAGGCAAGGAGAACACCCCTACACATAGGAGTTCAACCCCTACCATCAATGCTCGACAATAGTACGCAGAAGGCTCAGCCTCTAGCCCTTAGTGTGTGAATTACAGGTTTGTAAGGCTTTGAAGGTCAATTGTGTGATACACGTACCTGTCACTACACGGCTCAGCACAGCAGCAGCTGCAGCTTTAAGTGACTGTATATTGCTTTGACCACCTCAGTGTTTTTATGATCTTAGCATATTCTATGGACATGGGGTCCACTACTGGATTCCCACCCCAGCCAAGTGTCAGCCTTGAACTCTCAAGCGAAGGAGTTTGTGTAAGATGTGAAGGCTTTCTGGATCTGCGTCCATCACGGTTTCTTCACTTATACAACATTCATGTCCGTTCTGTGTGGATACAGATTTGAACCCAAGCCGGTGCAGAGATCCTGAGGATAATATACAGTGCTCCTCACACACAAGCTTCGTGGGATTATATAACACCTTCATGAGACACTTGGCAGAGTGCAAACTCCCTGGGGCTTTTTAGTCTTTTCTGAACCACCCAGGATCGAAGCAGTTAATGTGCGTCCTGCCAGCGGGGATGTCGGTTCCCTAATATTCGCGGGTGGTGTGCTGGGGAAGTCATGTTGGGTAAACAGCAGCTTGGTTCATGTGACAAGTAAAAGGCACAATCTTCTCAGTGTTGCATAGCTTAGCATCTTACTGCATGATGGCCCACAATTTCTCTGTTGCTGTTAAAATTAAATCTTTGTCTATTATCCATTTCAATTGATAGAGGTCATGCTTAGGTTGTTTTATAGCATCCATGAGTGTATTAAAGCCCCCCCCCTCCTGTCTATCCAGGTTAAATGTAGGTGGTATTGATTTCTTATACAAGGATGCACTGGAAGATGGATGGTCTACTGCAGAAGCATAACAAAGGCAACTGGAAAACTGATTTCCACCTTTACTTGTCTAGGTGTCGACTGGAAGAATCGGGGTTGGCGCTAGCTTAAGATCACATTTCATGTCTCTACCAGCTTGATCAGAGGTAATGGCCTTCCGGAGCCAGCAGGGATGTACACTCGTTTGCTACAGAGATAAAAAAAAAGCTTGTATTAGTGGACAAGAGCATAAAGCAAGCGGACCATCTCAGCCATGGCACAGCTGGTTTATACTATACTGGAATCAGCAGTAGGAACCTACACATTTTGGATGTTGGGTCTGGAGTAACTCCTTGGTAGATAAGATGTGTGTCCTTGTTGAGAGGATAGAAAATGTTCCAGTTTGTCCTGTAGTTCAAGGTTCTGGAAAACCAAAAAAAAAAGAAATGACGTCACCTTGAGACTATGAGTAATACAAGTAGGAAGAAAGTTTGACGACAGCACAAAGACTGCAAAAGTAGAGAAGACAAACTAATATTCCCTGCTATTACCCATTTCAGGTCTTCACTGCGTTGAGTGATAGGAACTGTAGAAACTTCCCTTCCCCCCTTAACCTTTGCTTTATGTTACATATCTTCAGTGATAACCTTCTATATACAAGTGCTTCTCACTAAATTAGAATATCATCAAAAAGTTAACTTATTTCAGTTCTTCAATACAAAAAGTGAAACTCATATTATATAGATACATTACAAACAGAGTGATCTATTTCAAGTGTTTATTTCTGTTAATGTTGATGATTATGGCTTACAGCCAATGAAAAACCAAAAGTCATTATCTCAGTAAATTAGAATACTTTATAACACCAGCTGGGAAAATGATTATAAAATCTGAAATGTTGGCCTACTGAAATGTATGTTCAGTAAATGCACTCTATACTTGGTTGAGGCTCCTTTTGCATCAATTACTGCATCAATGCGGCTTGGCATGGAGGCGATCAGCTTGTGGCACTGCTTAGGTGTTATGGAAGCCCAGGTTGCTTTGATAGCATCCTTCAGCTCGTCTGCATTGTTGGGTCTGGTGTTTCTCATCTTCCGCTTGACAATACCCCATAGATTCTCTATGGGGTTAAGGTCAGGCAAGTTTTCTGGCCAATGAAACACAGTGATACTGTTGTTTGTAAACCAGGTATTGGTACTTTTGGTAGTGTGGACAGGTGCCAAGTCCTGCTGGAGAATGAAATTTCCATCTCCAAAAAAGCTTGTCGGCAGAGGGAAGAATGAAGTTCTCTAAAATTTCCTGGTAGACGGCTACGCTGACTTTGGTCTTGATAAAACACAGTGAACCTACACCAGAAGATGACATGGCTCCCCAAACCACCACTGATTGTGGATACTTCACACTAGACCTCCAGCAGCTTGGATTTTGTGTCTCTCCACTCTTCCTCCAGGCTCTGCGACCATGATTTCTAAATGAAATACAAAATTTACTTTCATCTGAAAACAACCACTTGGACCACTGAGCAACAGTCCAGTTCTTTTTCTCCTTGGCTCAGGTAAGACGCTTCTGGTGTTGTCTATTGGTCATGATTGGCTTGACACGAGGAATGAGACACTTGTAGCCCATGTCCTGGATACGTCTGTGTGTGGTGGCTTTTGAAGCAATGACTCCATCAGCAGTCCACTCCTTGTCAATCTCCCCCAAAATTTTGAATGGCCTTTTCTTAACAATCCATTCAAGGCTGCCGTAATCCCAGTTGCTTTTGCACGTTTCTCTACCACACTTTTTCCTTCCACTCAACTTTCCATTAATATGCTTGGATACAGCACTCTGAACAGCCAGCTTCTTTAGCAATGACCTTTTGTGGCTTACCCTCCTTGTGGAGAGTGTCAATGACTGACTTCTGGACATCTGCCAGGTCAGCAGTCTCCCCATGATCGTGGATCCTACTGAAACCGACTAAGGGACCTTTTTAAGCACTTGGGAAGCCTTTGCAGGTGTTTTTTGTTAATTATTCTAATTTACTGAGTTAATGACTTTTGGGTTTTCATTGGCTGTAAGCCATAATCATCAAGATTAACAGAAATAAACACTTGAAATAGATCACTCTGTAATGACTATAAAATATGAGTTTCACTTTTTGTATTGAAGAACTGAAATAAATTAACTTTTTGATGATATTTTAATTTAGTGAGAAGCAATTGTATGTGACTGATGTCAGTCTCTTCTCTGATAACACTCCAGTACTGATATAAGGTCTCTAATTTGCAGATGGCTTCCAGTCAAAGGTTATTTTGGCCAGAAGTTATCTTTCCCAACCTGTCCTGTCATATGCGTGCTCAGTATGGTACAATATGTGTTCTTACTAGTGAATGCTTATGGCATTGGCCTATTTTTCATGTGGCGTAACGTACTGAGTGGTGAACTTCAGCATGTCCTAACCTTTTCTCCTCCGATAACACGTCGGGGCAAACATATTAGACGTGGTCCCTCTCAGATTAGAGGCTATTTTTGATGTGAAAGCTAGACCAAAAAGGTATTGATGCACTGCATTGTAAAGTTTCACAAATGGTGAGGAGACATTAACAACTAACAAAATAAAGACGAAAGGAAAAAGTAAAGGATGACTAGCTCCAAGTTGGATACAGTAAAAGATCATGAATTTAAGACCCTGGACATTCGAGAGAATCACTGGTCACATGGCTGCCAGGGTTGGAGAAAATAACTAGTGGCTGTGGAGCAAACAAGACAAATCAAGGGTTTCTGCACATGTAAAAATACATTTATAATAATGATGCTGTAATTTATATTGCTGTTCAGATCATTCCTCTTTCCTCCTATCTAATCTGGTTACGACACGGGTTTCCACAAGGGTTTAACGCCAACAATTATAAGATTTATTCAGTGACATGCAAATTCTCGCGACTTGTGCAGTCACTTCATGATTGAGAACGTGATATTAGGCCGGTGTAAAAGCTTCATAACTAAAAGTGTGTATCACACACTCAGGTCTCACCTCTGCCTGCAGCCATGACACTTTCTCCCGCAGTTCTTGAATCAGCGAGTCTTTTTCTTGTGTGGCTGTCCTGGAATTCTGGAGCTGAAGATATAAAATATCACAAGGAGATGAAATTCTCTGGCCACAGTGTGAAAAATGTAGAAGCTGTCTGACTTGGTCATCTCCTCACATGAATCCATCCCAGAATCCTCTGCAATTACCTGCTCAATCATCTGGCGCACTTTACGCTGTTGGCTTTTTAGCATGTCATTGAGGTGATGAATTTTCTCTTTCAGAGTAGACACGGTCTTCTCCAGTTCTTGACATCTAGACGACAACAAAGAAAGATCAGTAAAGTCAGCACTATGGGGTGCTGACTGTAGAATAGAGGTAGTTCATGGGGGGCTATGGGGACCCATAAGAAAGGTGTAGCCATTTGGGCTCTGTAAGGGCAGCCTTAACTTCTTTCCCACTCTGAAAATGGATATGGGAAGAGGGCTAGAACTGTCAAAGCATGGTGATATATAAGCTATGTGGGGATTCATGAATTAGTTATAGGATCTATGTTGTATGCATGGTACAGCCGTTGAGAGATCAGTACACCCCTTCACATGCCTCCTCTCACCTCTCCTGCAAGGGTCCCTCCTGCTGATTCTGTTCTCTCATTTTATCCAACTCCTTCTCATTATGTTTTACCGTCTGAACCAGTTGCTGGTGTTCCTGCAAGTGAAAAAAAAAAAAATCAAAGATGAAACTGGTTTTCGTGAGACGGTGCACATTACATTAGGATCGTGTCAACTACATGTTTATGGGATATAAATGCTTTATGAGCTTTACTGACAACTGTGGCAATGTTATCCTGAGAATTGGGGGCAGGGGAGTGTCCAAATCATACAAACCCGCCACCACATGTCTCTCAAAACTAGGGCAAGAAATAAAGTGGAATTTAGTTAACAGCTGTTACCTTCTCCATGTTGGACATCAGCCTCTTTAGCTCATCTACCTCTTTCTGCCGCTCAGCAGCTACTCCCTGCGCCTCTACACGTGCTCGCTGGCTTTGCTCAGCCTCCTGTTGCCATTGTGTTAGTTTTTCCTAAAAATCCAAATGAAAAGCAAAAAGTTGCCTATATTTTTAAAAAGTTTCTTTTAGACAATATAGCACTGTACTAGACACACCCCAAGTCTGACCTCATATATCTTGCGGTCTGCTTGGTGCCGTCTCTCAGTTTCCTGAAGTCTGGCATATAACCTCTGCGCCGTCTCCCTCATGTTCTTGCCATTATCCAGTGGAAATTCCTAAAGTTACAAAATACAAATAATGAATTAGGACAAAGATGGAAAAGTCACTCATTGGGGCATTAAGGGCTTCTCTGCTCACCTCTTCATGTGCCGCTGTCTGCGACCACAGTGTATTACTGAGACCATAACCATTCTGCCTTTCCACCAGATCACCCTACACAGCAACACAAGTCATAAGAACACTGTCCAAATGTTCTGCATTGTGTCCTTTGAAAATCTAGAGTTTACCTTGTCTGACTGGTGTACCTCATGCTTGGAGGCATCAAGGTCTTTTCTTAGAAGAGTCAAGGAGGTGCGAGCCTAGAGGAGAAAACATTACTCTATGATCAGGGTTTGTGTGAAGAATATCCCAATCATCAATGCTGAGCTCACAACAAACCTTTCTCTGTAACTTAACCTGATAAGCTTCTTGAAAGGGTTAAAAGCCAGGAACCAGATTCACAATGTATGTTATGCTATTTATTAATAATTCATGGCTTGTAATACCATTACAGCAGAACAAGCAGGAAGAAGAGTATTCAAGCATAGAACAGGAGCAGAGGTCCAAGATTAACCCTGAGCGCCAAGGGGTCATTATTGCAGGATTATACACTTTATTGTGGGTATGCACAGCAATGCCTTCCACCCATGGATGAGGGTATGATATGCAGCCTTTTTAAGCTCCCTAGTATGATGTGTAGAAAACCTGACAACCAAGGACTAAGCAAACATACTGCTACATACATTAAGTTTGCAAACTATGGTGGCATCAACAATCCTTTCTAGGGCCTTGTTAGTGAGGATGTCTAATTGTTTCCCTGCTCACCTCTTGGATCTGCCGAACCTCGTTCCTTAGCTGGCTGACGTTCCACTCATGGTTCTTCTTATTCTCCGCTTTGGCTTTGAGATATACCTGGAGAGGAGGACAGCACAGCTATAATGTGTGTGAACTATCTGCCAGGGGTCAATCTATACTGATTACTGAGGGCTGACGGACACAGAGTTCTCTAACCACTGTGAAGATTTCTGTGCAAGGATCTCTTTCATGTATGCCATGAAGAGAGCATGGTTGGGTTGACAATAATATGGTTGCTTTCCATTACTGTTCTCCTTTCTTCTCTAGTATGAGCAGTTGTAACTATTAATATGTAAATCGAGGTCAGAGGAGAAACTCTTAATACCACTGCAAACAACTTTTACGTGTGTACAGGACACACCTATCCCTCAATTATATTCCGTGCTGAGCTCCACCACAATAACAGAGGGAGAGGACATACAGTACAGACCTAAAGTTTGGACACACCTTGTCATTCAAAGATTTTTCTGTATTTTCATGACTATGAAAATTGTAGAATCACACTGAAGGCATCAAAACTATGAATTAACACATGTGGAATTATACATTACACTTTACAAAAAAGTGTGAAACAACTGAAAATATGTCTTATATTCTAGGTTCTTCAAAGTAGCCACCTTTTGCTTTGATTACTGCTTTGCACGCAGAAAAGGTGAACGGATGGACTCTACATGCCTGGTTCCCACCGTAAAGCATGGAGGAGGTGGTGTGATGTGTGGGGGTGCTTTGCTGGTGACACTGTTGGGGATTTATTCAAAATTGAAGCGGTGAGCGGTCCAGCTCACCCCAAACCATCTCTATTGGGTTCAGGTCTGGTGACTGTGGAGGCCAGGTCTTCTGGCGTAGCACCCCAACACTCTCCTTCTTGGTCAAATAGCCCTTACACAGCCTGGAGGTGTGTTTGGGGTCATTGCCCTGTTGAAAAATAAATGATGGTCCAACTAAACTTAAACCGGATGGAATAGCATGCTGCAAGATGCTGTGGTAGCCATGCTGGTTCAGTATGCCTTCAATTTTGAATAAATCCCCAACAGTGTCACCAGCAAAGCACCCTCACACCACCTCCTCCTCCATGCTTCACGGTGGGAGCCAGGCATGTAGAGTCCATCCGTTCACCTTTTCTGCGTGCAAAGCAGTAATCAAAGCAAAAGGTGGCTTCTTCAAAGAACCTAGAATATAAGACATATTTTCAGTTGTTTCACACTTTTTTTGTAAAGTGTAATGTATAATTCCACATGTGTTAATTCATAGTTTTGATGTCTTCAGTGTGATTCTACAATTTTCATAGTCATGAAAATACGGAAAAATGTTTGAATGAGAAGGTGTGTCCAAACTTTTGGTCTGTACTGTATGTCTGAGTGATATTCTATCTGTGGGATCAATGCCACTATAATTATCTTCTACTCCATTCATCACATAAGTAGTCAGTAATCTTCATCCATATAGATCACATTCCTCAGTGACATAAGTGGCCTCCACCTCTCTGTACATTCCCTGGAGCTGACACACAGGGAGGAAATAGCCAAACCTTCTAAATGGGAAGTCTCATACCTTAATAATCTCTTCATCTCCATCTTTGGATTTGATCAGTTCCGAATTGAGGGGTTGGGATCCTCTTCGGGGGTGGGAGGAGATGAGGGCAAAGGCACGTCCCACTGGCTGAGGACAACAAGGAAAAATTAGTGACAGCTGTTTACACCAAGGGGGTCAGTAATGATCCTTGTCATTGATATCAGGTGGTAAATTGTACTTCCTTTCTGATGAATGTGTGAGGGTGATGTCAATACGAGGAATTTGCATCATAACATCAGCAGAAAATGACGCCATGTCTGCAGAACAATCTAGGCAGGCTAAAAAAGTAGGCGACAGCCACCCTGAGTGGCCATCATTCTAGTTCCTGTAGGGTTGTACAGATCTGCCTAGCTGTGCAGTGATATTTGCTGGCAAAGTTTTTTGGGAGCAGATCACAATATAGTATCGGTAGGAGGAGGGAAAAGGAGTCTTGTAGTCACTGGCTCTTTAGCCTTCTTGTGCTCACCTTTACTTTGGTGGAGTCTGTCCTGTCAGGAGACTTGTCATCACGTAGGGTCAGACGCAGAGTTTTTACACTGTCCTAGGAGTAAAAGACAATGATGGTTCACCACAGTCACTTATGTGAGTGAGTTTACAGGCGCTGGCTGCACATTCTCACAGTGACCCAACTCATAACGCCCTTTACTCAGCGATTCCACATCCCTTTCCCTGTGAGCTCATAGTTTAATAGGCAGGCGGCCAGTAGTGATCATCCGTGAGCCACACAGTGACCATTTGTAGCTGGAGAATGACTGTGTGTAATTTACACTGAACTCATACTGACGGTAAGGTGGATGTGGCCCTCTAATCTGACTAGGGTGAGTGGTCAGCAACTAGCACTAAAAATATTTGACTCAAAATGTTTCTGCCTTTCCTCTCTGGTAGCAGCCTCACTGTCCTATGCTCATTGCAGCTGATTAATCATTTCTGATAGCATTGTGTAAGAGAACAGGAGTCCAGATACCAGAGCAGGCAGTGCAGGAGTTAATCTTTGATTTTTCTCTACAGAAAAGCAGAAGTTCCTGAGGGTAGATATGAGGCTGATGTCTGGGCAGGTACATGGACTGAGAGCTCAGAGGCCCCACAACCCACATAAGTGCTCATCCCCCATGACCCCAAGCAAGTAACATCTGTACAGCCATACATTCCAGAATAGGCTTACTACAGCGAAATACTGTGTAAGGGCTCATTCACACATGTATATTAAAATATGCCCGTTCTTGTGTTGTATTTGTTCCACTTTTTGCCTAAAAGCATTTAGTATTACTTTGTTGTTCGAACATTGCGGAAATATGCACAATAAAATATGGAATTATGAAATTGAATGCAATTGACTTATGTGGGGGCGTCAAGCAATACCATATGCATCCGTTATCACATGTCGTGGATTGGAAAATAATGACGTATGTGTAAATAAAAATGGTAAAGTTACAAAATCATTGGCAAAGTTTCATCAAATGACTAAAACTATATGAAGCTGCAAAACACAAGTGTGAATGAGCCCTAACATTACTTCCCAGATTAGACACAGCCATACAATGTAACAAGTCCCACAATAATAACATATATACAGAGAACACAGAAACAATCCCCTCTATATGGCTCCAACCTAGTTCCCATGAGGGAAGCGGCGAACATCACACACACTGACATATATAATGGCCACATTATAGACAGGGTGACTGACCGGCTCTGACTCGGGCTGGATCTGCTGCAGGGTGCACAGGCCATTCATGGTAGCTCTCTGCTCACACATAGCACAGCACTGAGCTCATCTGGAGGAGGACATAGCACAGCACTTAAGAGGCTGCTGACGTCACTGGGAGCACCCTGGATGATTGGCCCCAGGACAAGAGGGTGGAGGCACCCCTGAAAGGACTCAGGAAGAGCAGAGCATAGGACACCAGGGACAGCATTGTGGTATGAGCCCTCCACAGCACAGAGCCAGGTGGAGAAAGCTACCAGCCAAGAGGCTGCAGCTAGAGGGAGATCAGTAGCCATCCACTGCTGCATCACCAACCCAAACCATTATAGCCCTTGCTTCAGTTAGTAACTTACATTTAAGGACTACATCATTTATTTTTTTGCAGATTGTGCACTAGTTTAAAGTTTTTTTTTATCTGTGTTGTCACCCCTATAGAACATAACACTGGAGTTAAAAGTGGCTCTGATGTTTATCCAGAGAAGTAGGATGAGCATCTTGAAAGTACAATGCAATTTTCTCACCTAACATCCCTGTGACATACGTATGCAATGTATTTCTACCATCAGCTTTTACATACTGTCATTCTCTATGTCATTTAAACTTAGTTTACAAACTAATCAAGCAGTCTTATAGAAAAACATAGATAGAATAAGGCGACGTGTGCCCGCAATCACGAAGCTGCGTTTTGTGCCGTGCTACATTTTCCTCGCACCCATTGACGTGCAATCGTAGCATGTTGCAATTTTGTCTCAGTCTGATCCAAGCCGAGAAAAAAGTTGCAGATGAGCACTGACTCATTTACTAATATTGGTCAGA
>VIAB01005874.1:17435-29157 GCA_009801035.1 Oophaga pumilio
CTATTCCGTCCCTGGGAATTAAGTACCAGGTCACATGGATGGAAGAGTATGTCCCATGGGATTAAGGGACATCACATTTGAAGTTACTTTGAGGGGGCAATATGATAGAAGATAAAAACTGCACCCCTCAAGGTGCTCAAAACCACATTCAAGAAGTTTATTAACACTTCAGGTACTTCACGGGAATTTTTGTAATGTGGAAAAAAAAATGAACATTTTTAACTTTTTTCACAAAAATTCACTTCAGATGCAATTTTTTTTTTATTTTTACAAGGGTAACAGTAAAAAAATGGACCCCAAAATTTGTTGTGTAATTTCTCCTGATCATGCCAATACCCAATATGTGGGGGAAAACTACTGTTTGGGCGCACGCCAGGGAAAGCGCGTCATTTGACTTTTTGAATGCAAAATTTGCTGGAACAATTGGAGGATGCCATGTCATGATTGCGGTGCCTCTGATGTGCCTAAACAGTGAAAATCCCCCCACAAGTGACACCATTTTGGAAAGTAGACCCCTCAGGGAACTGATCTAGATGTTTTGTGATCACATTGAACCCTCAAGGTGCTTCACAGAAGTTTGTAACGTGGAGCAATAAAAATTAAAAAAAAAAATTAGTTTTCCCCACAAATGTTTTTAGCCCAAAATATTGCATTTTCATAAGGGTAACAGGAAAAGTTGCACCATATGAGGGAGAAATCTACTTTTGAGGCACAGTGCAAAGCTCAGAAGGGAAGAGGTGCCATATTGGTGTTCAGATTTTGCTGGAATTGTTTGAGGGTGCCACGTCACATTAGCAGAGCCCCTGAGGTGCCAGAACAACAGAAACCCTGTATGTGAAATCATTTTACAAACTGCAACCATAGATGAATTCATCTAGGGGTGCAGTAATCATATTGACACTACATGTGCCTCACAAAATTTTATACCACTTAACGGTGAAGAAAGAATAAATTACATTTTTACCACTAAAATGTTGTTTTAGCCCCAAGTTTTTAATTTTTCTAAGGGCTAATAGGAAATTAGAGGTCCATTTTTCCTGAGTGCGCCAATACCTTAAATGTAATCGGGGAACATTTTTCAGGCACAGTGCAAAGCTCAGAAGGCAAGGACCGCCAGATTTTACCATTATGGTTTGCAGGTGCCATGACCTACTTGGAGAGGCCATGAGGTGCCAGAACATCAGAACCCCCCCATAAGTGACCCCATTTTACAAATTATACCTCTCAATGAATTCATTTAGCGGTGCAGTGACACCACAGGTGTGTCACAGAATTTTATACCATATGGCAGTGAAGAAAAAATAACTACATTTTTGACAAAATTTTGTTTTAGCCCGTTTCACATTTTCACAAAATAAGTGGGTAAAAATTACACCAAAATTTGTCCCACAATTTCTACGGAATGTGGCAATACCCCATATATGGTTTTACAGTACTACTTGGCCATACGGAGAGACTCTGCAGGAACGGAGTGCTATTTGTCTCTTGGAGCGCAGATTTTCCTAGAACAGTTTGCAGACTCCATATACAGAATCCCCCCTCAAATGACCTCATTTTGGAAACTATACCCCTTGGCTAATTTACCTACAGGTGTAGTATGGGCCAGACACCAAGTAATGCCTTGAAGGCATGATATCATGGACCACAGGACTGACATTGAAACTTTTAAAAATCTAAGTAGGAGACGATAGAGATGTCTTACTTTCTTATGAATGCTACCACTTCTGCCATGAGTTTTGTAATAAGTCAAGGAGCCCAAAAGAGATCTGCGGCTGACACCCTTCCTGGGGGTCCCTCAGCCTACCTCAGTGTAGCACTGCTCCTGAGGGATGGGCCGCTTCTTCCTACCTAGGGGCCCTCGCCTCTGATGCTCTGCCTCCGGCATGCTGGGGTTCCTTGGGGCGCGCTTCCGACTGCTTCCTCTCTGTGGATCAGGTCCTCCCTATACTTCCGGGTCGTGGCCCGCATTTGATTACACTATATTGCAGAGTCAGCTCTGCAGGCCGGGCAGAGAACTTCCGAGTAGCGGTCAGCGGTGCGCTCCAGCATGCGTTCCAGGAGGTCGGCTCTACAGGTGGGTATTGTATAAATAGGGTCATTTTATGTGCAAACTGCCCTACTGTAAGCTGGGACTGCTTTCCATTAGCTAGCATGCAGGATCTCACTAAAGCAGAGATTGGCTCAGAACAAAGCCCGGGGCACGCGAGTAAGCTTCTAAAGCATTACCACCATTAGCCCTTACCCTACACTTAGAAACACATTGCCTGTACTCTGTGTATTCTAGGGGGAAAAACCTGCCTTGACAGCTGCCAAAAAGGATAGCAAAAAAAAATAAATAAATCGGGGAAAAATAAAAAATGCCCTATCTGTGCTGCTAAACTACCTGAGACCTGGCAGAAGCACCTCTGCGATGCTTATACTATGAAGATGGTCAGAGAGGAACAAACCTCTTTAATAGCCAATATAAGATCCATCATAAGGCAGGAGGTCCAAGAATCTATTTTGGGTCTAGGGTATCCTCAGACCACGCAATCGGGACCTCAGGGATCTCGGAAGAGACCTACGGAGTCTGACATATCCTCTGAAGACGAGTTATCGGAGGGATCCGACCAGGATAAGGGGGAAGCAGTTATTGATCCACTGGAATGGGTTGGAGGGGGTAGGGGTACCTCTTTTCATCCGAGGAGACAGATGAACTCCTCTGTGTGGTGCGAGATACTATGCAGGTGGAGGAAACCCCAAAGGCCTGCTCAGTACAGGACGAGATGTTTGGCGATCTACGCTCCCAGATGGGTAGGGTGTTCCTGGTTAATGCCCACATCCGCTCCATGATCCTGGAGGAATGGGAGGACGCAGAAAAAAGGCTTGTGATCCCGAGAGACTTTAGACTCTGTTTACCCTTTGATTCTGAAGGTGTCAAAACCTGGGAGGATATTCCCAAAATAGATGTTCCAGTGGCCAAGGTGGCGAAAGAACTTCTCTCCCTGTTGTGGACTTCTTCAGCCTGAAGGAGCCTATAGATCGGAAAGCGGATGGACTTCCGAAAAGAACCTGGGAGACTTCAGCAGCCATAATACGGGCCAATATTGCCGCAACATCGGTGGCTCACTCTATGCACTTGTGGGTGGACCACTTGGAAGAGCATTTAAGAGCCAAGACTCCCAAGGTACTGCCACACTTAGTGATCTCTTTAGCGATCTCAATAACGACGCAAGCTAATGAGATCGTTTTTGTGATCGTTTTAATGTCTCTAGTAGCTGCCACACTTAGCGATCTCGTTAACGACTCAAAAGCGGTTAGCGATCTAATTAACGACTTTAACGGTCATTGCGATGTAAAAAACAGCGCACATCGCTCACAAAAGGTGCCAGACACAGCGATATAGGCTCACCAGCGGGACGCCAACGATCTAAATACGGTCCAGAACTCTAGCGAACGATCAGCGAGATCACAGCAGGGGCCACGTCGTTGCTACATGCCACACACGTTAGCGTCACGAACGAGATCGCTAAATAGTGACGTATTTTAGCGATCTCGTTAGCGACGCTGTTTAGTGTGGCATACCCTCCAGAGACACTATTCTTAAATCCCTGCCCCTCCTAAAGCCATCAACCAGCCTCATGGCTGAGGCATCTGCTGAATCAGTACGATTCCAACTCTACCATTCTATGATTCGCAGCCAGGAATGTGTCATTGTCCAATGCAGCTAGAAGGGCTATTTGGCTAAAGACTTGGTCAGGGGACACTCAATCTAAAAATAAACTTTGCTCCATCTCCTTCGCAGGTGGTAAAGTGTTCGGGTCTATTCTGGATGACATTCTGGAAAAGGCCTTAGATAAAAAAGGATTTCCCTGAGGAGATGCCAAAGAAATACCAGCCCTTTCATAGGCCCCAACCTAGTCAGAAGTCAAACTACAACGGAAAGGGGAAAATGGAGTTACACCAAAGGTGGGAAGGGTAGAGACTCCATTTTTTCAGACTCGCGTAGAAAATGACGCCGTCAGAGTAGGGGTCGGCTGAGAGGGTTCCTGGCAGAAAATTTCTCAATCCATGGATTTAACAGATTGTCTCCCAGGGCTACAAGAATGAGTTCGCCGGTCTTCCCCCAGAGAGATTCGTGATAACCAACTCTTGCCATCCCTCAACCTCCCCCATATGGTCAGACATTCAGGACCTATTAAGAATTGGAGCTATAGACCTGGTTCCTGTCCAGGAGAAAGGCAGAGGTCATAACTCAAACCTTTTCTCGATAAAGAAATCTTAGGGAGAAACCAGGACAATAATAAATCTCAAACCCTTAAACAAATGGATAAGGTACAAGAGATTCAAGATGGAGTCCATAAGGTCCACAATACCACTCAGACAAGGATATGGTGATGTTTACTTTAGATTTGAAGAGTGCATAATCTCACGTCCCGAATCACGAATCTTACCAGAGATATCTGAGGTTTGCCCCAAGTTCAGGGGAGGATCCGTCACTACCAGTTCCGGTGTCTTCCCTTCGGCCTAGCTTCAGCCCCCAGGGTGTTTACCAAACTAGTGGTAGGAGGTGGTCGCCTATCTGAGAAATCGCGACATCACGATAATACCTTGCTTAGAAGACTTCCTGATAGTAGACAATTCCAAAGAACAGCTCAGGGTCAATTGGCATATCTCGATCTCCACACTGCAGAAACTAGGATGGATCATAAATTGGGAGAAGTTGAACCTAGTTCCAGAGCCAAGAATAAAATTTTTGGGGGTCCTGATAGCCTCCCATTTGAGAACATTTTTCTTACCAGAAGAAAAACAGACAGTGATAGTAGAAAGGATTCACCAGTTCACAAGAAACCGCTGCTCTATCAGAGAAGCGATGAAAGTTCTGGAGCTGATGACGTCTTGCATCCCCTGTGTAAGGTGGAGTCAGTTCCACTCTTGAGAACTGCAAAAGGCAGTCCTATCAACCTGGGATAGAAGTCAATTCTTGCAGGACAAGGGAATGTCCCTATCCTCTCGGGTGAGGAAATCTCTGTTGGTGGACCATTCCGAGAAACCTCCAGACAGGAGTTCCATAGATTCTCTCCCCGTGTGTCATCACCAATGACACAAGTCAGCTAGGTTGGGGCGGTCACATGGAAGGGAGATACTGCCAAGGAGAATGGAGTCCAGAGATAAAAGCCAGGTCCTCGAATTTCAGAGAGTTATACGCAGTGTGGAAAGTGCTTCTCTAAGTTCGGTTGCTGGTCAAAGGCAAGCATATAAAAATTTTGTCCGACAACACGACGGCAGTAGCATTTCTGCATCAAGGAGGTCCGAAGTATCCAGCGCTACAGCATCTGGCAAAGCGGATCTTCAGATAGGCAGAAGTATAGGTCCTATACATCTCTGCAGTACACCTAGAAGCCAAAAACCAGTTAGCAGATTTTCTGAGCAGGAAGAAGATAGCCTCCAGAGTGGGAATAGAACATGTTCAACATGTTGTGCCAACGCTGGGAAAGACGAGACATGGATCTGTTTGCTGCCAGAGAAAATGCAAGTCAGAACATTTTTTTCCCCTAAATCCTCTGGATGGTTCTGCGGGAGTTGATGCACTATCCCAACCATGGGAAAGGGTCTCATATGCATTCCCACCTCTTCCTCTGATTCTGAGAATTCTCAGGAATATACACGACGAAAGTGCGACAGTTATCTTAGGAGTGCCCTTCTGGCCGAATAAGAAGAGCTGATTTCCTCTGCTGAGGAAGATGTCGAGGGAAAACCCCATCCTACTGCCAAGGAGGGAAGATCTCCACCCAGGCCCGGTTTTCCATCACAACCCAGATGCTCTTCAACTCTAAGCCTGGATCCTGAACGTCAGGTCCTGAAGTCCAGAGGTCTGTCCGATGAAGTGATCTCTACGCTTCAAGTAGGAAACCGGTGACCTCCGCCATTAACAAAATATGGAAACTGTTCTGCAGTTATTGTGGAGAAGCGTCAGTAGATACTACCCATCCAAACATTCCTAAAATTCTTGACTTTCTGCAGCTAGGATTTAAGAAAGGCCTTAGACCTAGTACCCTGAGGGTGCAGATCTCAGCCCTTAGTGTATTCTTTGACGCTTCTCTGTCCTTGCACCCCTGGATAGCAAGGTTTTCCAAAGCCGTACAGGGGCTGAAGCACTTCATACGGAAGTCGGTCCCACAATGGGATCTTAATCTAGTCCTTAATGCCCTGTGTAAGCGCCCATATGATCTATCAGACAATATGGATATTAGCAAGCTTTCACTCAAAACTGCCTTCTTGGTGGCTATTATGTCAGCAAAAAGACTAGGGGAACTACAAGCCCTATCTATTCAGAACCCGTACTTGCAAGTGTTTGAAGATTGATTAGTTTTGAGGCTCGACCCAGACTTTCTCCCTAAGGTTAATTCAAACTCAAACATAAATCAGGAAATTGTTCTTCCCTCATTCTGCCAACACCCTAGAAACACGAAAGAGCCTATCATAACCTAGATGTTAGGGAGACGGTTCTTAAATACCTAGAAGCAACTAGGGGTTGGAGGCAGGACAAAAATTTGTTTTGTACGAATAAAAGTTAGAACGGCAGCAAAATCCACGATTGCTAGGTGGATCAGATCCACGAGAAGTCTAGCCTATGAAGCTCAGTGAAGTTCTCCCCCGGATATTCTCAGAGCCCATTCTACTAAAGCTATGGCCAGTTCATGGGCAGAAAAAGGGGGGGGCTCAGCAGATCAGATCTGCAGGGTCACAACTGGTCTAGTCTTAGTACCTTTTCTAAACATAAGGCCGGGATCACACATGCGACGAAAACGTCCGTCGCTCGCATGTGAAATCCTAGCTCTGGCGCCGGCACTCAGGAGTGGTGAACTGGAAAATGGTAATTAGACCTACCGGTAATTGTATTTTCCAGGGATCCATCCTAACAGCACTACTACAACCCCTGGGAAAAATTATGGAATCACCGGCCTTGGAGGATGTTCATTCAGTTGTTTAATTTTGTTTAAAAAAAAGCAGATCACAGACATGGCACAAAACTGAAGTCATTTCAAATGGCAACTTTCTGGCTTTAAGAAACACTAAAAGAAATCAAGAACAAATGTGGTAATCAGTAATGGTGATTTTCTTTTTTAACCAAGCATAGGGAAAAAATTATGGAATCACTCAATTCTGAGAGAAAAAATTATGGAATCATGAAAAACAAACAAAATAAACACTCCAACTCATCACTAGTATTTTGTTGCACCACCTCTGGATTTTACAACAGCTTGCATGGACTTAATGAGTGTCAAACAGTACTCTTCATCAATCTGGCTCCAACTTTCTCTGATTGCTGTTGCCAGATCAGCTTTGCAGGTTGGAGCCTTGTCATGGACCATTTTCTTCAACTTCCACCAAAGATTTTCAATTGGATTGAGATCCGGACTATTTGCAGGCCATGACATTGACCTTGTCTTTTTTTTTTTTAAGGAATGTTTTCACAGTTTTTCCTACATGGCAGGATGCATTATCATCTTGAAAAATGATTTCATCATCCCCAAACATCCTTTCAATTGATGGGATAAGAAAAGTGTCCAAAATATCAACATAAACTTGTGCATTTATTGAAGATGTAATGACAGCCATCGCCCCAGTGCCTTTACCTGACATGCAGCCCCATATCATGGTTGACTGTGAAAATTTGCATGTTCTCTTCAGGCAGTCATCTTTATAAATCTCATTGGAACGGCACCAAAAAAAAGTTCCAGCATCATCACCTTGCCCAATGCAGATTCAAGATTCATCACTGATTAGGACTTTCATCCAGTCAGCCACAGTCCACGATTGCTTTTCCTTAGCCCATTGTAACCTTGTTTTTTTTCTGTTTAGGTGTTAATGATGGCTTTCGTTTAGCTTTTCTGTATGTAAATCCCATTTCCTTTAGGCGGTTTCTTAAAGTTCGGTCACAGAAGTTGACTCCAGTTTCCACCCATTCGTTCCTCATTTGTTTTGTTGTGCATTTCCTGTTTTGGAGACATATTGCTTTAAGTTTCCGGTCTTGACGCTTTGGTGTCTGCCTTGGTCTATCAGTATGTTTGCCTTTAACAACCTTTCCATGTTGTTTGTATTTGGTCCAGATTCTAGACAAGGCTGACTGTGAACAACCAACATCTTTTTGCAACAATGCATGATGATTTACCCTCTTTTAAGAGTTTGATAATCCTTTCCTTTGTTTCAATTGACATCTCTTGTGTTGGAGCCATGATTCATGTCAGTCCACTTGGTGCAACAGCTCTCCAAAATGTGATCACTCCTTTTTAGATGCAGACGAACAAGCAGATCTAATTTCATGCAGGTGTTAGTTTGGTAGTGAAAATTTACAGGGTGATTCCATAATTTTTTCCTTCAGAATTGAGTGATTCCATAATTTTTCCCCTATGCTTGGTTAAAAAAATCTGACTACCACATTATTTGTTCTTGATTTCTTTTAGTGTTTCTTAAAGCCAGAAAGTTGCCATTTGAAATGACTTCAGTTTTGTGCCATGTCTGTGATCTGCTTTTTTTTTTTTTTAAAAAAAAAACAATTAAACAACTGAATGAACATCCTCCAAGGCCGGTGATTCCATAATTTTTGCCAGGGGTTGTAGTTCCCTCGCTACTGCAAATATTCTATACCAGTGTTTCCCAACTCCAGTCCTCAAGGCCCACCAACATGTTTTCAGGATTTCCTTAGTATTGCACAGGTGATGCAATTATCAACTGGGCAATACTAAGGAAATCCTGAAAACATGACCTGTTGGTGGGCCTTGAGGACTGGAGTTGGGAAACCCTGTTCTATACTAATGTGACATAACATTTGTATGATTGTTTAATAAAATCTCTTTTGCATCCATCCCGATGTCCAGATGTGGTACTTTGGAAAGACACTGAAGGGTGGTAAGGGGAGGGTCCTTTTAACCTCTCGTTTCCTGTCCCAATGAGGATAAGAAGGACGTCCTCCATGGTGCTGTCAGGTGGTGAACTGGAAAGGATCTTTTCTTAAAGATTTTGGCTCAGGTAGCAATTTCTTATCTGATGCTTTTCCTAAAAGATCATCCAAAGCAGATCCAAATACATATTCCTCTCTAAAAGGAAAGCTTGGACATAGAAACAGTATCTTTGCTCCACATCTTTAGACAGCTTTTCTTTAGGAGTTAGATAAGACCAAAAATCTCGCTGCTATCCTGACTGACTCCGCTGAAGCATCCGCTAGCGGTTTTCCAGGAGTACCCCTACAGAGAGGTTTTTCCAGCTGATGTAAAGAGCGGAACATGGACCTTGCTACCCAAGTTGAAACATTAGTCTTCAGTGAAGCCGCAGAGGTTTTCCAAGATTTCATTAACAAGCTATTTTTCAGTTCATCGGACCACTTTCGCAACTTGGATATCCACTTTCGGAATCTTAGACCAAACATTTGGCTAGGTCTTCATCAAGGGGAAATCTATCCTTCATTTCTCCTGGAATACTCAGCCATTTCTCAGGAAGTTCCTATTCATCCAGTATTAAAACTCTATGTCATCATGAATGGGCAATACTAACTTATTTTTGCTTTAACCCTCCGAACATCTCAATCTGAATGGTTCAAGTAGTCTTCCTCTACCCTCCATAGTATTTCTCAGAGCTGACAACAGTTCCTCCATATCCTCAGAGGAAAAAGTAACTTTTTACCCTACTCAAGTTTTGATTCGAGCCTAACTTCCCTTCTTCTAGCCACTTGTCAGAGATAGTTCTGACTGAGGCAGACATTTCTATCCCCAGGATTGTACTTCCACTTTTTTGATGACAGGCCCATAAAACCAGATTGAGACGATTGTGAGGAGGCTAGGGAAGACAATCTCCTGCCGTACCATTCCCCTTCTTCCATACGGGTAGGCTGTAACTTTTATAATCTTCACACACTTCTGGCAAATCAGTGCACATGCTAACTTAAACTTGAGTTTTTTGGAGTGGAAACTATCCAAATCCTCAAATCGTAATCGACACTTCTTCAAAATATCCCCCCACTTTACCCATCTGTATGATATCCCTCTCCCCACACTGCCTTTTTATCTATCCCCCCAAACAACCACTCTCCATAATGTTCCCACACACTGCCTTTTTCCAAGTCACTTCACTGTCCCTCGCTATAGTATACCCCCTTTCACAATCCACCCCAATTGCCCCCTAATGGCCCAAATTGTCAAATTACGTGCACTCATAGTAACACCTTTCCCATCCCCTCATCTAAAATAACACATTTAATCTTCAATGGAGCACTTACTAGTGTCCGATGTCTTCTCTCTGGCTGTGTGGCCCTGGCAGAAGCATGCTAACCTCATCACGCCACTGCACGTCACGCCAAAGACGCAAATACATTTGAATGTGGGAAGGAGCCATCACATCCTAGACGCCGTGGGCCATATTTCATTTTGTGTAGGCCTGCTTTAGGATATGTGCACACGTTGCAGATTTGGCTCAGGAATTTCCTGAGTGGATTCTGCATCTCTTAGCAGAATCCGCAGGTAAAAATCAGGGCATTTTTTTGTGCAGAATCCGCACAAAGAATTGACATGCTGCGGAAAATAAACTGCTGCGGATTCCGTGCGGAATTTTCCGCATGTGCACAGCAATTTTTTTTCGCCATTGCTTTACATTGTACTGTAAAACACTTGCTGATCTGCGATTCCACGCAGAAAATCCACTGCGTATCCGCTACGTGTGCACACAGCCTAAGAGTCTGCTCACATCATTCTGAAGCTGCTCAGATGAATAGACCCCCCCTGCTTCAGGGCTGTACAAGATATATTTTATGTGCGGGGGAACCCGTCGAGTTCTCCAAGAGGTAGATGCTTCCCAATGTGGTGGGGCGTTTTCATGTTCTGAAGCAACTTTTTGGTACATTCCTGCATACTTGCTGTTTCTGGCCTCCAGCAAGTTTTGTGAATAGTTTCCCATAGTTTTCTGGTCATTGTTTTTCTCTATTCCAATGAAGAAAAAAAAAATTGCTAGCAGTTTCTGAAGAAAAAATGCTGGGAAAAAAAAAATCACTCCAAAAGTGCATCTTTTGAGCCTTCCCACTGACTGTAGAATGGTCACCTCTCCTCATTTAGCCACTTGACATCTTTTGAAACCTGAAGTAATTAAAATACGCTCAAAATCCTGAACACATGCATTTCTATGTAAAAATATAACTTGCTGTTCATTCTTTTGAACTTGATTCCGAGTGCTTTTTCAGGTGTATTTCAGAGCTGACCTGCCTCAAATGCCTGCCAATCAGCAGTCGTTTAAAGTCCATTTAGAGAGCATGGCCACAATTTATGAGCACAGAATAATTGCTAATACAATTCCTCTATGTACATAGAAAGTTATCGCAAAAAAAAAAACAAACAAAACCTTGTACTGCCAAAAGTAATTAAAACTCTTAGATGTCAATACAGGGACAACACATGTAACTTTTTAATGGATTAACAAATAAAGAAAACCAAGTTTTAATTACACTTGGCAGTGCCAGCCTTTTTTCTTTGTTTTTTTTTTTGCCTTGATGTACTGCTGGCAAGCAAAGACGCAGCACCAGCATATACAAGTCCAGAAATAACATGATATTGCAACAAGGGTTATCAGGAGCACATCTATTTACAAAAGATTATGACCTGCTAACAATTTTTAAGCCATTTTGAAAATATTTGCACCCAACAAACAAGTGTTTAGTCAGCGGCGCAGGCGGGACTTGGTTTTCTTTCGTTAACGC
>VIAB01005874.1:77775-88256 GCA_009801035.1 Oophaga pumilio
TATTTGTGTCATTCTCAAAACTTTTGTCCATGACTGTACGAGTGTCATCACGGTTTTGGATTAGAGTTTCATGAATGTTTGGTTAGGGTGTCAGTTTTCACCATCAGTGATTTTTCACATATGGACAAGCTACAAAGCTTTTCCTATCCATTACAGTGTTAACCAAGGACAGCACGTCGACTGAACACTGATGATATATCCATGTGCTGTCCATGATTTTCACGAGTTTTTAGACTTATATTTCATCCGTGACACAGTGCAAAAATCACAGAGACATCTGTTTTTTTTTATCAGACACCCGGTATGCAAAAAACACGGACATGTAAACAGCCTTGCAAATTTCTTTGGGTCCCTGCTTATTCGGCAAGCTATATTGCTTACCAAATAAGCTGCAGAGGGGACCCGGATACTTGAAGCTCGCCAGCTGATTAGCTGTTGGGTGCTGCAGCTGCATGTGTTGCTGCTGTGTCACAAACACCACACAGGCTCTCCAAGCATGTGTTACAATAGTGACACAGCCACGACACATGCAGCTGCGGCACCCAACAGATAATCAGCCGGCGAGCTTCAGGTATCCGGGTCCCCTCTGCAGCTTATTTGGAAAGCACTATAGCTTGCCGAATAAGCAGGTACCCGATCAAATTCGCTCATCTCTACTTATAGACTGTAGATACACGTATGTGAAACTGTGACATCTGGATGAGGCCTAAGGCATAGAGGCTGCATACTATGTCCAATGCAGGAGAAGACAAGCCTCCAGCTCACTCTACAGGAAAAAATGCAGCTCGCAGAATGCACAGGGCTATCCAAAATTTTCCATTGTCACAGTGTGGAATTGCCTCTAAGAACATCACAACTGCTAAGGCCATTAACTAACTGCAGCTATAACATGCAGCCAAAGAACACCAACGATGGCAGTGTTGGGGAACAGTTGGAAAATCTGCGCGAGATTGGGGACTATAAAAGTAAGAAACTTTTTTGTGTCCAAACACTGAGGCTGTGGCCACATGTGTCACGCTACTATTCACAGCTCTAATTTTGATGTAAATAAAAAATAGGCAAGTTGTATGCATATTGCATTAAGCTTGCATTGAAGTCTACAGCAAGTGTCATGCATGCAATCTGCGACCAGAAGCAGAAAATCCAAAACATTAGAAATCATGTGCGACCCTGTGTTGCAGTAAGTCGCAGGTCACAACAAGACACCAAATTTTACATTCAAGATTGAAATGTGTCACTGCAATTTCAGTATTGCGTGACATAGGTTAGTTCTACATTGCGACCTAACTGAACAAGTCCTTTAGAGTGACTTAAAAAATAAAAAGTACCTTATCGTAGCTATGCGTTGGTGCAGCTGGACTTGTAGCAATGTTGTTAGTAGATGAACCACATGCTTCAGAGGCCAGACTTATGCCATTAGTTCCACTGCTGATAACTGGGAAAGAGAACAGAAATAAGATACTCAAATAAGTGTTCTATAATAAAGCAGAAACTAAATATTGCCAAAAATGTTTACAAAATCCTTGTTACTTACAAGGTGTGGAAAAAGACTTGGGCTGTGGTGCCTGTAACACTGCTGGACGTAGCACACTACGTTGCTGTTCCTTGGGTTTCTGGCTAGGGAGCCCTGAAATGGCAAAACATGGTTTATGGTAACTTACGATTGTATTTTTTTCCTAATATATATTAATATTAATGATTTTCAAGCAGCTATGGTTAAAAATGTCAAACGTAAGAAAATGTACAGTCTAGAAAATACATCTTTTCACACACAAAAATAACTTTCAAAAGGTCTAGCCTATAATAAATTGGCCCACAGCCACTTTGCCCGTTTTTTTGGCCGCGGTATTAAAATTCTTCAGAGGTGCGTGCGGTATTGTGTCCGACCTTCTGTTTGTCATAGAAGAATGAATGACACCACAGAGACTACAATTCCCGGCATGCCACACTCTGAAAAGGCTTTGATTGATGAGAGAGCAAGCAAGATGGAGAGTAGGAAGTCTGCAGGTATGCTGCTGGGCTAGGGAGGGCAGCCGGACTGGTAGCCGAGCACAACCGACGCCCTGCGGCGTGTAATGGAGACGAGCCTCGGGTCTGTAGGGTGTGCTGAGGTAATTGTGGCAGTAACTGCTCAGTGCGGAGAGAGGCTGGTCCACAGAAGATGGATCTTCTGTACTCGGCACTTCCTTGTATCCCTGCTATCACTGAGGTCCTCCAGGGAAGGCCACGCTGCTGGTAGTAATTGAGGGGCACCTTAAAGTGAAGAGGAAATGGTCATGATGATGATGATGATGGTGGAGGTCCTGCTGTAGCCACTGCATGGTCTCTAGTACAGCAATTCAGCTGCTTAGGTGTAATATTTACAAATGTGATGGAAGCAAACTACTAATATACAGGGATGTACCACCCACGTGCTGTAAACCTCAGGCACCGTGTACCACCCACGTGCTGTAAACCTCAGGCACCGTGTACCACTCACGTGCTGTAAACCTCAGGCACCATGTACCACCCACGTGCTGTATACCTCAGGCACCGTGTACCACCCACGTGTTGTATGCCGCAGGCACCGTGTACCATCCACGTGCTGTATACCTCAGGTCCCATGTACTCCCCATGTGCTGTATACCTCAGACCCCAGAAATGGCGTTAGTCTGCAGGTTAGTAGCGTTCTGAACCTGCTTGGCTCCTGCATATAAAACCCCACTGCTGGGAGGAAATGAACTCTAATCCTCCCGGCAGTGTTCAGTCACGGCTTTGTAAATCTAGAGCAGCGGCTGTAACTGGGCCCCTCCCCCCCACACGGTTTCCAATGCAGAGTAGCTGTCAGTCAGTGCAGGAGGCTGTGGTTACAGCCGCTGCTCTCCATACACAGAGCTGTGACTGAACCCGCACTGACGCCACCTCCATGATGTAAACCATAACGCTGGTGTGAAAATTAAAGTTCAGTGCAGTTGAATGTGCAGGTGCCGGGCAGGATTTGCTCAAAATTGACTAATGCAAACTTAGAAAACCAGTAGTGAGCAGCAACATCAACAATACCACCCAACATCTCATGCCTCACCAGAGAGAAGTAATTCCAGCCATCACATTAGGTGGGAGTTATTTAAACATTTGAATAAATATAGTTAATGTTTAAGTTAATAGTTTTATTTTCTTACTTTCGACTCTTACTGTTTCTCTTATTCATTCTCGTCTGGACTATTGTAACTCTCTACTAATAGGTCTCCCTCTTACCAAACTCTCCCCTCTCCAATCTGTCTTAAATGCTGCAGCCAGAATCATATTCCTCACCAATCGTTATACTGATGCCTCTACCTTGTGCTAGTCATTCCACTCCAGAATCCAGTACAAACTTATTACCCTCACCCACAAAACACTCCATGGCTCAGCACCACCCTACACCTTCTCCCTTGTCTCAGCCTACCATCCTACCCGTGCCCTCCATTCTGCTAATGACCTGAGGTTAGCATCCTCAATAATCAGAACCTCCCACTCCCATCTCCAAGACTTTTCACATGCTGCACCAATTCTTTGGAATGCACTACCCAGGTTAATACGATTAATCCCCACAGTTTTAAGCGTGCCCTAAAAGAGGGATTTTTGGTACTTACCGTAAAATCTCTTTCTTGGAGTCTTCATCGGGGGACACAGGTTACTATGGGTGTATGATGCGGTCACTAGGAGGCTGACACTATGCTAATAAGGCAAAAAGGCTGACTCCTCCCCAGCAGTATACACCCACCGACAGGCACAAAGCAACTCAGTTGGTGCAAAAGCAGTAGTAGGAGCAGTTATGATAACAGGATACACGACCTTTGTGCCAACCCCAAGGAACGGGCTGAGGTCCAGTGTGGTGCGAATTTTAGGGAAGGGTGCTGTGTCCCCCAATGTAGACTCCAAGAAAGAGATTTTACGGTAAGTACCAAAAATCCCTCTTTCTTTATCGCTTCATTGGGGGACACAGGTTACTATGGGACGTCCTAAAGCAGTCCCGAGGGTGGGTAATAAGGTAAAATATGGAGATAGCGGGGACTGCAGTATTTTTCTACCGAGGCGTGGGTATTAAACCTTGTAGAATTTCACGAAGGTGTGAAGAGAAGACCAGGTTGCGGCTTTGCAGATCTGCGCCGCCGAAGTCTGGTATCGAATGGCCCATCAAGCTCCCACAGCTCGGGTGGAGTGTGCCCTCACCCCCGGAGGAGGTTGTTTGTCCTGGGATCGGTTTGCTTCCAGGATAGCTGAACGAACCAAACGGGCGATGGTGGATTTTGAGGCTGCAAGCCCTTTGCGACGCCCCTCGTAGAGGACGAACAGGGAATCCGACTGACGAATGGGTGTGGTCCTAGAAAGGTAGGACTGGATCGCCCTGACCAGGTCCAGCTTGTGGAGAGATCTTTCTAGGGGGTGGGCCGGTGAAGGGCACAGTGAAGGGAGGATGATGTCCTCGTTGATGTGGAAGGCCGAGACTACCTTCGGGAGGAAGGAAGGGACAGGCCGGAGGACCACCTTAACCTGATGTAGTATCAGAAAGGGGGGGGCGGCAGGACAGGGCCGCCAATTTGGATACCCTTCTGAGGGAGGTGATGGAGACCAGGAAGGCTACCTTCCACGAGAGTAGAGGATGTCCTGGATAGGCTCAAAGGGCTACGTTGTAGAGCGCTCAGGACCAGATTGAGATCCCAGGGATCGATCGGAGGACGGTAAGGGGGGGCCACGTGAGCGACCCCCTGCAGGAAGGTCTTCACCTGGGGCAAGGAGGCCATTTCGGTCTGGAATAGCACGGATAGGGCTGAGACCTGACCCTTTAGGGAACTGAGGGAAAGGCCGGAGTCAAGTCCCGACTGTAGAAAACCGAGGACGGAGGGCAGGGAAAAGGTCATAGGGAAGAGATTGTTTTCCTCGCATCAGCGGAAAAAAGCCTTCCAGCACCTGTGATAAATGCAGGAATACGCTGGTTTCCTGGCCTTTATCATCGTTTGGGCGACCCTTTCCGAAAAGCCTGCGTTCCTTAGAACCGCGGCCTCAACGGCCATGCCGTTAAAGTGAGCGACTGAGAATTCGGGTGAAAGAGGGGTCCCTGTGAGAGAAGGTCCGGGCGGGCTCGGAGTCTCCAGGGGACGTCCGAGAACATGTTTACGAGCTCCGCATACCAGGCCCGACGCGGCCAATCTGGGGCTACAAGTAGGACGGGGACTCCTTCCGCCTTTATCTTTTTTATGACTCGTGGAAGCAGGGGGAGGGGTGGAAAGAGGTAAGACATTTGGAACTGGGACCACAGGATGACGAGCGCGTCGCAACCGAGCGCCATCGGGTCCCGGGATGGCCACGTACTGGGGGACCTTGTGGTTTGATCGAGATGCCATTAGATCGACGTCTGGGACGCCCCACCTCTGGCAAATTTGGCTGAAGACGGCCGGGTTGAGTGACCACTTGCCGGCTGTCAGCTTCTGACAGCTGAGAATGTCGGCTTCCCAGTTGTCCACCCTTGGAATGTGTACGGCAGAGATGTAATAGACCACCAGGGTATTCTGACCGGGGGCCGTGGGGTTGGGCATAGGTATCTTCTGGGTAAAGGTGACTGCTAGGCTCTGCAGACACAATACTGCTGAGCGAATAACGCGGTGAGCTGTGGTGGGATACTGCTATGGGGGGTTTGGGTGCCGCCTGTATGGTGGGAGGGGCCAGCGCCGGGGACAGCGCAGGCAGGGGGCGCGTCCCAGCGCTGGTGACGCTACACGGTGGCGGTGCTAGGGTGGTCTGGGTACGGGGGTGTGTCTGGCCCTGGCTAAGACGTCAGGGGAAGAGCGCTCAGCGTGCCTACAGGAGGGGGGGTGCCTGCAGTCAGAGCGGCGAGGAAGGGGGGCTTAAGATGGAGGCGCGGTGCGCTCCTTTGTTTGAAAAGGGCGTGAAATTTGACCGGGGAAAATGTTTCTCCCTGTCCCTCTGGATGCGCCTTGTGGTATGGCCGAAGCGATCGTGCAGCAGTGGCGTCTGAGGCTATGCATGAAGGGGGGAGGTAGGTGGCTGTACCTGTGCTCCGTGTGTTAGCTGCTGCCCGTGTGGAGTTGAGGATGCTTCAGGATCCCTCGTTGGTGAAGAGGGTCCTGGTGGTGATCCTCCTTCCCGCACCATCTCCGGACGGTGCAGAAGACGGCGTCAACCCCTATGGTAAGGGCTGGAGGCCACCGCCGGTGGCCACTGTCTTCCTCTCAGTACTCTTCTAGGAGAGGGATGAGGAGGGGAGAGGCAAGGACTTGCCGCCAAGGGTAAGGGTGACAGAAGGACTGAGTCCTGCCAGCAGGTCCGAGAGTAGGCAGTATGGATTATTCGCACGCTGCTCTCTCGATCGCTAAAGTGTGGGAAGACAGGGTGAGTAATCTGCACCCTGTTACCCAAAAACCTGAATCTGAAAAAGAAAGGGAAAACGTTAATAAAACAACACAAACCCTGTAAAGGAAAAAACTGCGGATCTGGTGTTTGATCCAGGTCCGCCTCCTATAGACACTAAGCAAAAACTGGGTTGCTTTGTGCCTGTCGGTGGGTGTATACTGCTGGGGAGGAGTCAGCCTTTTTGCCTTATTAGCATAGTGTCAGCCTCCTAGTGACAGCATCATACACCCATAGTAACCAGTGTCCCCCAATGAAGCGATAAAGAAAACGCATTTGTTCAGACTGGCATACCGCCTCAACGCATTAACCTATCACTGTTGGCCCATTCAAAAAATTTTCTACCATAATCAGGTACCTTGTATTATGTTCACACCCGCTTTATGCATTTAATAGCCCTCTGTGTCTGTACTGTTACATACTTTGGTTGTTAACTGGTTCATGCAGAATTACATGAACAACCAATTCTTACACTATGGCTGGTCCCAACAATGAAAGCAATTGTTACCATCTACCTTTTGTGTCTCCCCTTTTTCCTCAGATTGTAAGCTTGCGATCAGGGCCCTCATTCCTCTTGGCATCTACTTTGATCTGTGTTTATTGTTATGCTGTAATGTCTATTGTATGTACAAGTCCCCTCTATAATGTAAAGTGCTGCGGAATATGTTGGCGCTATAGAAATAAAATTATTATTATTTATTATTTTATACGGCCCCCGAACGCCATTATAAAATTCCAAATGGCCCTCAGCAGAAAAAAGGTTCCCCACCCCTGCTCTAGTAGAAGAAAAGGATTGGGAATTTGAATTAAAATTTCCAGTTATTTGTTGGGCGACCGTAGGGAGGCGCCCGATATACAGTACTAGCTCTGCCAACCTGAATCAGGATGTTACACTGATTTTTCTTCTAACATGTATAATGTATAATTTGTGTGAGTAAAAGGTTCAATAGGATGCTGCATGCAGGCAAAGTTTTATTTACTTCAGTAGAAATCAAGACATAACAGTTCACATAGAATATGAATAGAGTTCAAAATGTTCTATACTGGTTAAACACATTACAGCAAAAGGAGATCCTTCCAAAAAAGGCAAACACACCAACATACAGAGAGATAAAACACATCAGTACCTGCACTGGGGGCCTGTCCGTGAATAAGAGTGGGGGGTTTAAGTCTGAAGACACTGTTTTTTTCCTCTAAAAAGAGAGTTAAAAGCAGTTAACACTATTTTCTTAGAAAATAAAATCTGAATCAAGAGAAGAGAGAAAGCAAACTATCTGCAATCATAAAGTGAACATAACATGTAGATTGAGACCACTACACTATCAGTATACATCACAGAGCTCTGACTGTAAAACTGCAACCACAAAATTACTGCATGGTATGAGAGAATGGAATGGATACTGTATTCAGGATCTGTGACAGGACACATATTGCTCTGTCGGTAATACAAGTGCGAAGATTGTTTACCAACCTGCAAAAAAGCATACTTCCAAAGAAAGCCTATTTCATGGGTTAGACAGGATGAGTGTGTGTAATCCAGCTGCAGGGAGAAGGCTTCAAGAATTTTATAAAATTAAAGAACCGATTTAGAGAATGTGAAATAAAGCTCATTACAGGACAAATTACTTCATGGTGGCTCACTGGTTAGCACTGGGTTCTGGCCCGCGACTCCGGCAACACCCCCTCCAATTATACGTTATGGAGGACTATGTGGGGTCCATTATTCTGTGTGTAGGACTATGTGGGGCCCATTATACTGTGTGGAGGACTATGTGGGGCCCATTATACTGTGTGGAGGACTATGTGGGGCCCATTATACTGTGTGGAGGACTATGTGGGGCCCATTATACTGTGTGGAGGACTATGTGGAGCCCATTATACTGTGTGGAGGACTATGTGGGGCCCATTAGTCCTCCACACAGTATAATGGGCCTCACATAGTCCTCCACACAGTATATGTGGGGCCCATTATACTGTGTGGAGATCACTGTTGGGGCATAATACTCTGTTGAGGTCACCATACTTTGCAGGGAAGGGGGTACAGTAGGTTCATCATACGATGTGTTTGAGGAATTCACTGTAGGGTATATCATATGGTGTTTGGGGGACACTTTTGTTGGCATCATACTTTATTATTTGTATTTATTAAAGTTTTTTTTTATCCACTGTGATTCCATATTTAAATTAGGCCATATGCTTTTTACTGCTCTTACATAACATATTATTCCACTATGCCCCATTTGTTATTATTTTATTCTAAGATCTATTAATGAAAATGTACTTTCTTCGTGGTACAACTCTAAGTTTGTTTCCATATGAAAAGGTTCATCATTATGTTTCATTATATTTTAAAAGAAAACAACTTCCTCAATTGTAGACATTTTTTAAATGCACTGCTCAAAAAAATAAAGGGAAAACTTACACAACACAATGTAACTCCAAGTCAATCACACTTTTGTGAAATCAACCTGTCCAGTTATGAAGTAACGTCAATTGTGAATCAATTTCTCCTAATGTTGTGCAAATGGAACAGACAACAGGTACAAAAGGTAGACAATTAGCAAGACAACCACTATAAAGAAGTGGTTCCACAGACCATTTCTCTGTTTTCAGCCTTTTTGGCTGCTGTTTAGGTCACTTTTGCATTTTGTCATTGCTCTCACTCCTAGAGGTACAGTAGCATGAGGCTACAACCCACAGAAGTTGCTCAGGTAGTGCAGCTCATCCAGGATGGCACATCAATGCAGGCTGTGTCAAGAAGGGTAGCTGTGTCTGTCAGCACAGTGTTCAGAGCATAGAACAGATACCAGGAGACAGGCCAGTACACTGGGAGAAGTAGAGGGGGCCAGAGAAGGACAACAACTCAGTAGCAGGACCGCTACCTCCTTCGTTGTGCAAGGAGGAACAGTGGCAGAGCCCTGCAAAATGACCACCAGCAGGCCACTAACATCATGTGTTTGTTCAAACTGTCAGAAGCAGACTCCATGAGGGTGGTATGAGGGTCAGACAAGTGGGTGTTGTGCTTAGTCCAACACCGTGCAGGGAGATTGGAATTTGCCAGAGAATAAGATTGGCAGATTCGACTTTGGCGCCCTGTGCTTTTCATGGATGAGAGCAGGTTAACACTGGGCACATGTGTCAGATGTGAAAGAATCTGGAAATGTCGTGTAGAACATTATGCTGCCTGCAACGTCCTCCAGCATGATCAGTTTGGCAATGGGTCAGTAATGGTGTGAAGAGGAATTTAATTAGAGGGCCGCACAGCCCTTTATGTGCTAGCTAGACGTATCCTGACTGCCATTAAATATCGGGATGAGATCCTCAGACCCATTGTGAGACCATATGCAGGTGCAGTTGGCCCTTGGTTCCTTCTGCTGCATGACAATGCTAGGTCTCATGTGACTGAAGTGTGTCAGCAGTTTCTGCATGATGAAGACATTGATACTATGGACCTGTTCCCCAGACCTGAATCTAATCGAGCACATCTAGGACATCATGTCTCATTCCATCCACCACAGACTGTCCAGGAGTTGACTGATGCTTTAATCAAGGTCTGGGAGGCGATACCTCAGGAGAACATTAGCGGCCTCATCACGAGCATGCTCAGGAGTTGTAGGGCGGTCATACGGGCACGACGAGGCAACACACTACTTACTGAGCATCATTTCCTTGTCTTGAGGCATTTTCACTGAAGTAGGATCAGCCTGTAATTTGACTATCCACTTTGATTTTAAGTATCATTCCAAATCCAAACCTCCATGGAATATTAATATTGATTTACATTGATCATTTTTATGTTTTGTTGTTCTCAATGCATTCTACTATATAATGAATAAAGATTTACAACTGGAATATTTCATTCAGTGATATTTAGGATGTGGTATTTTAGTGTTCCCTTTATTTTTGTGAGTAGTGTATAAATCAAGGTTGGAACACAACTTTGGCCAAGTTTTTTTATTTCGGTTCTCTGTGTATTGGAGTCTAACATACATGTCCTAGTGTGTTTGATGATCTCAGCTATTCATAACAAAAGTCTGATAGATGAAGGTCCAACACTTACACTACCGGTCAAAAGTTTAGGGTCACTTAGAAAT
>VIAB01005875.1:73771-95356 GCA_009801035.1 Oophaga pumilio
TATGAATACTCTCATCAGCCGCTGCCTGCTCTCGCTGATCACAGTAAGAGCAGGGGAGAATGATGAGAGTGATCTTCAGAACCCGATGCCGGGGAACAGCACAAATTGTACCAGTGATTCTCAGGCGCCGGTGCGTGCGGTACTGATGCAGCACACGTATGCCAAACACGGACACTAGTATCTCTGATACTGGCTTTTCCGATACCGAAAATATCAGCACGTGTGAAAGAGACCTGCAGAGCTAACTGCATCTGACCCCCTCCCAGTCACTAATTACAGTATTTGCTACAAAGCAAAGAGGAGGGAGAGCAGCACTTTGACTATCCGCTGATCAAAATTTAAAAATCTTCATCATTCTAGTTGAACACCACTATTCATTTTAGGATCAGTGGAGGTTTGACCTCTTTGAACCCCAATAATTCTGAAAATGCAGGGGATGCAGTACTGGTGTAAGTCTTCATTGCACAATGGCCACCGGACACCCAGCTGTGCAGGAACTACTTCATTTAAAGGGCACCTGTCAGTAGGATGAACCCTCCTAAGCACTCTATATTGACAAGCAGGACATAGAGTTTAATACAATTATACCATAATATCTGATGTCTTATTTCAGAAAAATCCATGTTTTTTTAATATGCAAATGAGATGTTAACATCTATGAGCCGGACACTGATCTCCCTGAGAATCTTGGAGATGTACCTTGCATTTAAAATAAGCTCTGGAGGCAGATTCTCAAGAAGATCTAAGTCTGGCCCATAGACCTTAACATTTCACTTAAATATTAAGAAAAACATGGATTTCTTGCGAATAAAACATTGGATTGCAGATATCAAGGTATCATTTTATTCAACTTTCTATGATCTACGTGCCCATATAGACGCCTTATGGGGGTTAGATCCTACTGACAGATTCCCTTTAAGTGAGCAGTGCCATCTGCACAGTGTGCCTATGTATGGAAAAATTAGAAGACAAAATAGAGGGACAATCTGATTTATCTGTGTCCCTTAGAATAACCTGGTTGCCGCAGGAAAGGTTATGTTAGGACAGCCTTGGGTTTCACTAGCCGAATAATCCAGTGTTAGTGTGTTTTAATTATCGCACAGTATTTCAGAAACTGTGTTTTAGACTAATAGAGAGCACAGCAAGATGTTAATACCCATTCGACTTATGTTTAATTAAAAGGCTGGAGAGGAGAAAAGGAAGAAAAGTAGAACAAGGAGAATACGTGAATTTTGAAAGGAAAATTCTATTGTGATGTACAAAGAGCCATGGAAATCCTAAATCTACCCATAAAACAGGTGATAAAAGCTTTGTAAACTAAATAAGGATATGAGCAGGTTACCTGAACGTTTTCACGAAGATCTGTAGCCTCTCGTACAGCCTGAGTGGCCGTCCTGAATACTTCATCTATGGCTTTGATGCCTGTAGTCTTTGTTGAAGTATATTCACGAACCTTTTTTCCCTTGCGCACGGAAAGTCCCCTTTTATGGGCCTTTCCACCTCCTCGCCGGTTGGTAATTGCGATGTGTACAAACAGCGTGGTGTTCTGAAGAAATTCTCCTGTCAGGGACTGTAACGGGACGTGTCTAAAGCCTGTCTGCAAACACTCAAAGGGGATAGTATATTGGGCTATGAACTCGTCTCCAATATAGTCATCGTCGAGAACAACAAACCTCAGAATTGCCAACTCCGGAAGATTTATGTGAAATTCGAAGCTCTCATCAAATATGGGATTGTCTCCATTTTGAGTTACCGTCTTTGTTCGATGTTCTGCACAATCAGCAGGTATTCCGTGTATCTCAACGTACACATATGGCTCCACTACATCTCCTTTGGCTCCTGACCCTTTGGGTTTCGGAAGGTTCTGGCCACTAATGATTTTGAGATGAAGGAGTTGTGCCGAGACACCGGGTAAGGAATCCTTTGCATTTGCACTAAAATACGATACTTCTTCCCTCATTATTGAGGGACGGAGGACATAACCACAGTTTCCATTTTGGCGGAACCATCCAGTATTGAGGTCCATCATAAGTCCTGGGGTTTGGTAGTTCATGGCCACAATCTGACAACCACATTTCCAGAAATCTTGGGGATTCATGTTGCTAGAATCAATTCTCATCGAGCTTGGGTAGACCCGTGAAAGGAATTTTTTGTTATATTTCACAAATTCTTCAGGATATTCATTGGCAAAACGACTAGCAGTGACTTCATTAAAAGAGCACACTTGCCAGTATTTTTGGCTCCTTTTGGAAGTTTCAAAGTCCTTAAACCTAACAGATTGGCACAAGCTAACTTGGTCTGAAAGTTCCTTACAAAGGCGCAATCTTCTGGAGCCAGTTCCATTGACGTGTTCTCTGCCATCATGTCCCAATCTCCTGGCTATCTCCATTCCTTCATCTTCATCAGTTACATCTCCCTCAGAGTCAGAGTTATCTGAAGGTAGCTTTTTACCTTTTATTAAGATCTTTCCTTTCAGATGTTCTGGAGAAGGCATGTAGTTTTCATCAATACAAGGCAGCTCATTGTAAAGTTTGTCCCCGAGGATCTTCTTCAAGCACTGTGCCATGATGCGCTGTTGTCGAACGGAGCAATGAACTACCAAGCAAAGAATTAAGGGGTATTCTGATGCCTCAAATGCATACTTGTCTATGACACTTACAACACTCCGAAAAGCTACCTGTGATACCACAGACAGTCCAAGGTATATAAGAGGCTCATTGTCAGGGCCATCCCAGACAACAAGTTCAATGCTGCGGCATCCCAATTTAAGGGCATGTATATACCCACTTATATCTGAAGTGCCCCAGTAGTGGTCTTCCATTTGGCATGCACTATGAGCAGAATTGATGTAGTAGTGAGATAACGGTCTCATCATGTCTTGACAAACCACTTTATGGTGAGGATCAAAAATATTACAGTCTGAAGAAAGGAGATAGCGAGTGAAACCATCAATTGTAAGGTAACCTCTTTCACGTCCTTCTTTGGAGGGTTCATATTTATGGATGATTTCAAGAGACGTATTCTCGTTGACTTCTTCCATGCCTTGTTCCACCTCCATAAAGATCATAAGATCTTTTAAGTCCAAATATTCTTTATTGCTAGAAAATTGCACTAATAAAAAGAAGACCTCTGGTCGGGTACACAGTTCGCAATATGCTTCTACAAACACATCACAAGTAATGTTGCCACCAAATTTTTCACTGACTTTCTGTAGTTCCTTAAACTTTAACTCCACCGTTGAGGTCTTCATACCTGGGTTAAGCCCCTTGATAAGTTGTATGGCTCTTGACAAAGGAATCTGTCCTCCTTTCTCTATATCTGCCATCTCAAAAAGAGAGGAGATCCATAGAGTCCTTGAACTTGTTTGATTGGCTCCTAGAACATCTGGAGTGTGCTTTCCGTAAGATACCAAATACCTGAGTCCCATAACCCAAGTATTTACAATATCAGCACTGCTGGCAACAAAATCTAAAGATTCATAGTTTTCCCCATAAATTATAGAAAAGGCACATTCCTCTGGAAACTGGTCATTCAAGCCATTACTTCGCAGAACTGGAGTTTTCTTTCCAACTCGAACTTCACGAATCGATTTGATCTCTAGCTTGGCTTTCTCTGAATCTTTTTTTGACGGCTCCCATCGCAAAAAACGCATATCTGGATCTAACAGAAAAAATCGATTGTACATCCTGGAGTTAGAACGTACTTTCTTCATTTCACAACCTTCTAACATGAAGGAGATGCAAGCTGCGGTACTGTTGATTTTGCGGTTGTTGGGCATTGTGCTGAATGATACAGTCTTCTTTTGCTTTTGACGAGATCCATCCTAGAAAGAAAAGAATATATGTATTAAATAAAATCTGTCATAAAAAATACCCTATTATGTCAAACAAGTTTTTAAGTTAAACATATTGTTTGGTGATTCTCTTTCTTTTTCTAATTTTCCATGTCACTTTCATTCTGGGCACTGAATCTCATAATAGATGTCGATTTCCATGTTCTCTAGAGGTCACATTTTGTATCATCACAGGCAGGAATATGATGAAAAGTAACACCTATATATAGATGACAGAATCCTCTATTTACATTAGGTGAATGTCACAGCTCCCCTTCCTCCCACCCTGCACAATTACCTCTGCACAGGTCACAGAGCATGCCCGGAATAACTCTCCCAGTGAAGTCGATTAACATCTCAGAAAACTGGTTCATATGTATATACTGTGTGTGTATGTGTGTGTGTGTGTGTGTGTGTGTACATAAATACACCGATATACAGGAAATAAAAACTAATAGGAAAAAATGTTTTAATTAATGAAAAAACATAACACAACATAACACAAGCCATGTAAATTTACAGTCAGACTATGGACTATATTCAATCTGTTGTAATATGGCTCTTCGATAAAGCCAAATTTACTGCCAAGAACAGGATTGGACTCTGTGAAGTATAAACAGGAAAGTCTTTCCCAAATCAGCCTTTGGGCATTTTGCAGCAGTTTTACTTATGTTGTAATTTACCATAGCTACCAGATTTTTACATTTCAGTTAATCAGATTTTCTGGGGCATTTTTTTCCGCCTCGTCAATCTGCATAAAAATATACATATATTTGCATGTAGTTTTTAAAGCGATAGTATCCCATCCTATAGAAATGAAGCACCATATCTGTGTAACATTAACTGTATAGTTATCAAATGGATAAATAGAGCTTTTGTTGCATATTTTTTTTTATCTTTTCTGTCTTCCCCAAAACAGCAAACTCCTGTGTCAAGGGTTTACTGCGACATAGAGGGGCCAGAAGACCTTGGTGTCTGATTCCACATACTGCTGCACTGATTAAAAGCACTTCACCATCATAATAAACAATGGAAGTTTGTGCTAGCAGTTCAGGGGTTAAATCTGTTCAGTTGAGTCTCTGAAGCTTTCCTACTATGATGATCTAAGCTGTTCAGTGTTGGCCACTCCTGTTGTGAACATATTGGAGACAATTTCTGAGCGGAGGCTCCCTCTGGTGGTTGCTGTCGGTACTGAAGCTGTATCGAATGACTGGGCCTCCTCAGCTGGCAGCGATACCTGGCAATCAGGAGTCACTGACTGGACTGATATAAGGGAGCTGCCTTCCCATGATCCTTGCCGGTGATCAATTGTTGTTTCCTGGTTCATTTGGAAGTCTGCTGGTGTCTTGCCTGCGTCTGATACTTTCAGATAAGATATTTTCTGCTTATTTCTATTGTGTTTGCTATTTCCATTTTTGTCTGCACCTTTGTGGAGGTTAGCCGGGTTCACTCCTAGGGCCTGTGCTTCTCTCTGTTTTCTGTAGCCACAGTTATTTGTTAAATTGCTCTTTCCCTGCTTTTTGAGTGGCTGCGGGTTAGCCTTGTTTACTCTGAGATCTGAATTAGTGGGTGGCGAGATCGTGTGATCTCAGCATTTTTGTAATCAGAAGTGTTGGAAGTTTTGCTAGGGTTTTGCTGGGTTGTAGATAGTCATCTGTTCTTTCCTGTCCTATTTAGTCAGTGTTTGGCCCCAGCGTTTGCTCACTCTATTTTCTGCCTGCGTTTGTGTTTCGTCTTGTCTAACCGCCATTATATGTTTGAGGGCTGCCTATTTCTTTGGGGCTCTACTCCGGGGCAGTTAGCTTTCCTGTTTCTATCTTTAGCTGTAGCTAGCTCTTTGGCTGTGCCGAGGTGTCTAGGCACACTGTAGGTACGCTCCATGGCTGCTTCTAGTTGTGCGGTTAGTTTAGGGATCTGCAACCCATTAGTTCCCAACCTCTCAGGTGTTCGGCTGCCTTGCTGTTTTGCTCCTGTCCTCAGTTACCAAATCATAACACACTCCCCTCTGCTATATATACCGGCCTTTGACAATCTGGATTGCCAGTGCTAGTTTTATACTGCCTGGTCTAGAGTTAGGGGTGTTTGTTGAGGAGGCGTTTGGAGTGTTTTTCTAAAGACTGTTGCTTGGTGGTCAGTCTGTGTGCATATCCTCATCCTCTCCTATTTGGTTGTTCCTTCATTTTACTTTCCGGTGTTCAACTCTGTTGTTTGTGAGTGCATATTTGTATGATTGGTATTTTTTATTTATCCGTGTACAACTTACCTTTTTAGTCTGGTTTATGTATTCTTATATACAACTACTCCTCACTTCCCTGGGTGGGAGAGGGGACAAATAAGGGCTGACTCAGGAGCTGAGCAATGAACATGGCTCCGGCATCTTCAGCATTAGAAGTAATCCAGGGAGCAGGGATAGGTAGGATGCCCCCTAGATTTAGGGATGGGGAAGGAGCCCCCAGCCTTGGGATTTCAAACTACAGTCACGTGACACTTCTGGTGACTGATACGTTTCTTATTACCAGTCTTCTAAGTGTATAATACAGTACTATTTCAATAGGGCTTTACAGCCAAACAAAAGCCTTTGGGTTTGTATGGCTCGTTAAGAAACTTAATACTGCAGTCCATCTAATTACACCCAATACATATATTAGGCATGCATATGATAAGACTATTTGGATATTGAGATGTTAATGAGCATTCATTATTCATTACTAAGTCAGTCTGCCCTGGCTATTCCCATAATCCATAAAAGGAATATAAATGAAGTAATGAAAATATCCATCAGAAAGTTATATAATTATATATAAATACATATACCTCATAGACATACGCAAGCTATATAATTATATATAAACCCATATACATTATAGAAATACACATGAAAATTAAAGGGGTTGTCTACTAATTTAATTAAACAAAATGTATTCTCACATCCTGAACGGATTAGATGTAAATGTGAAGGCTGTAGCCATTGAGCGGATTCTGACTACAGTGTGACATTGTATCATGGGACTGACAGGGCCACAGTGCTCAGTGTGGAAGTGCAGTGCTGACTAGCAAACTCCTGTCAATGCTAGTTAATGTTTCGATTCACATATAAGGCTAGTTTCATGATGCATTTTCAGAAGCAATCGGTCCTCTGCTTCCTGTTTACGGGGGATGTAGGTAGTTCCTTATGACTGAAAGTTAGCATGCCTAGAATCCTAGAACAAAAGCCTGATAATCAAGGGTCTAACTATTGGGACTCCAACCGATTGCTAGAACAAGGTTTAGTAGTGCCAGAGGTGAAACCTAGATGGTACAGAAACAAAACAGAAGAATCGACACCTTTGAAGTGTTGTGCTGGTGTAGGACGTTATCAACACCATGGATGGCAAGAACAACAAACAAATCAAGTTTGGAACAAATCAAGCCAAATAGGTCTCTTGAAGCAAGGATCACCAAGTTACACCTTGCCTACTTTGGACACATCATAAAAAGAGAGCAATCACTGGAGAAGAACATCATGGTTGGAAAAACAGAAGGAACAAGGCGAGGAGGAAGACGAGCAACCCAATTGCTTGGGTTGGGTTCACCGCCTTTCAAGATGGTGGAACTATCTAGGCTTGAACAAAATCGATCTTCCTACAGATCGTTCATCCATCAAGTTGCCATGGCTCAAGATCAAGCTGAAGGCCATTAAAATAAAACAGAAGTGACAAGAGTGAGCAAAGCTGCTGCGTGGCAGGCCACTGATTATAATAGGTCCACAATTCAGAGAAAGTGGAGCTGACCGTTGATACAACTTTTGACCAGCACTACTACTAATTAATTGTAGTGACAAGAGGGTACAAGCAGTAACAGGACTAGTGAGTGCAAGAGATATGAAATCAATAACTGTGGTAATAACCTCAATAAATATGCTCAGCACATACTATATACATAATGGTATATTATTCCCAAATTTATACGCACATCCACTACGTAGAAGTATAATTTTTTCAGATACACTCACAGTTCAAAATTCTCAGCCAGTTTTTTTTCTGTGCAGTTGGGTCGTGTGCCAATACTTTAGGCTAAATCTCCACCTCAAGGCTATCTACTCTATATGTTAAGGAATCAGTAACAAATCAGAGGACATATTATGAGTCATCGCTGTGATACACGGAATTAAGTGACTGTTTTTCCCCAAAGAAGCCAGAAAGAACTTATGGAATTGTGGAGGACAAGGATTTGGATATCTAATCTCCAAAAGCAATAAAGCAGCATTCACATTTAAATCTTGGCTCTCAACGTTTAACCCTTAATCAGAAGGCAAATTCCAAAAATAATTTTATATGAAAAAAGTAACAAGGAAATTAGTACATACAAGTATGTACCACAGCATTAAAGATGATTACCCTTCTAAAAAGAGAGACCCACAAAACCGTGGGTTCCTTCCACTTAATCCCGCTGTAGCTCCCCCGAGGGCCTCATTAAATCCCACAGATTAAGCAGAACTAATGAGCCCGTTTACAGAGAGATAAGCAGAGATTGCTAGCTAATGATCCAGCACTGGAACAAACAGGCAGTCTGCTACTAGATTTTATACCCATTAACCCACTGATGGCACAGCGAGGGGGTCCATAATCGGGCCCAAACATGGCAATCCATAGTGCCTGACATTTCTCGACAGGATTTCATCAGCAGAAATGATTTGTTAACATGAAGAGGATGCAGTTGTGCTATTAACACAAGACCATAATTTATAGTTCAAAAGGAAAAGAATTTCAAGATTCTGCTTTAGCAAATGAATATGATTGTTACTTCCCTCCCATAATAAATGCTAGACCCTCTCAAAGCTCACTGCTAAATACAAGGGGCCACAAATGATCATTATCTAAACAGAGAGATCATTCCTATGCCGTACGTGTAGTAAAATCTGTATAGCAGGCAGACATGCGAGTGGCCTCCCATCAGAACTATTCCTCCTTGACCCATTTCCAGAAATAAGCTATAAATTCACTCCTTTCACAGCCGGCCGCTGGAACTCTGTAATAGGGCCACCCATCCTGCTTGCCTAAGAGTGTCTTGTAAAAAATATATCTGGTATCCAGGTCTAAGAATTGGGTAGAATTTAGCATTACAGGCTTTAGTCGGATCAATATATCCTTTATGCACACAAATATGGATTTGATTTAGGGCCGACTGGTAAAAAGACTGGTGTGAAAATATGCAAACGAAACTATGAGCAGTAATAGGGTCAATGGGGCCTTGTTGGTACAACCGTATGCCTCCATTGTAACAAGACTGAGAGTTATATTCAACTGACAACAGTGAGAGCAGGCAGCTGCTGATGGGACTACTCCTCCCATCAGCCTACACCTGCTGCCGCTACAAACAGTGAGATCAGGCGGCGGCTGAAGGGAGTATTCATCAGCCGCCGCCTGCGCTATAAATTTTAAAAAGCGGCATGAGTTCCCCTGTATTTTTCCTAACCAGCCAGGCAAACCTAACAGCTGCGGGCTGCAACCCTCAACTGTCAGTTTTACCAAGGCTAGCCATCAATTATTGAGGGGTCTCAACACCATATTTTTAATTATTTAAATAAATAATTTAAAAAAGTGTGTGGAGTTCCCCCATTTTTAACAACCAGCCTTGCTAAAGCAGACAGCTGGGCGGTGGTATTCTCAATATGGTAAGGAACCATTGATATTGCCCCCCAGCCTAAAAATAGCTGCCTGCAGCCGCCCAGAAGAGGCACATCTATTAGATGTGCCAGTTCTGGCGCTTTGCCCAGGTCTTCCCACATGCCCTGTGGAGGAGGCAAGTGGGGTTCATATTTGTGGGGTTGATGTCACCTTTATATTATCTGGTGATATCAAGCCCAAGGATTAGTAATAGAGAGGCGTCAATAAAGACGCCTCAACATTACAAATCCTATTGTTGCATTGTAAATAAACACACAGCAAGAGTGTGAAATAAAATATAAACAAAAAACTCTTTCTTTTTTTCTTTAAAAATAAACACAGTTATACTCACCTAACGACAATTCCATTGAAGCCCTCGTCTGCTGTAATAAAACAAAACTTAAAAACAACAAATGCCCATCGTTATGTCCCAAGCCGTAATCTATGTCTGGGGATAAATAGTTTTCAACCTGGACAGTACCAAGATGCGACAGCCCAGGCTGAGAACCACTGATTAATGAGATGCTGCGAGCGCAGAATCAGTGATGTCATCAAGGTTACCGTGGGTCACTGAGGCTGCGTTCCCAGCCGGGCTGAACTGCAGTGACCTCAGCACCGTGAGAAAGTCAGTGAGTTCACCGCAGTTTAGCTCAGTGAATTCACCGCAGATCACCAGCTCATTTATCAGTGGTTCTCAGCCTGGACGGTCGCATCTTGGCACCGTCCAGGTTGAAAACTATTTTGTTAATTATTATTTTATTACAGGAGACCATGCTTCAATGGTATGGCTGTTATCAGCTGATCGCATTGCCAAAAGGGGAGAATTATGAGAGCTGTCTTCAGCACCCGGCACTGGGGATCAGCGCGGACAGTACTGCTGCTTCCCAGGCGCTGGTATGTGTGGTACTGATGTGGCACATGGTTGCCACAAGTATTACACACACGTACACTGATATCTCTGGTACTGTTTCTCCCGGTACTGGAAATATCTGGACCTGTGAAAGAGCCCTAAGACTTATTGGAAGTTTTATGCTTTAGCTGTGTCACTACTTAATCTCCTAAAAGTAAATGTTTCATGTGGTCTTAAGGTGAAGGAAAAAAAAGAACAACGTCACCCCATAAACCTTTCTTTTCACCAGTTTAAGGAATGATAAAATCTCAATAAACTCTGCTGTTCTTTGAAGATTATGCAACGGTAATTCCACAGATTACAGAAAATTCAAACTCATGGTCAAAGATGGCCATTGACCCCAAAACAAAGAAGACCAATGTAGCCTACAACAGGTGATCAAAAAGCAAGACGCCACTCACCAAATAAATCCCACCATTCTTCTAAGGTTAGAATAGTTAGTATAAGGATCTGATTGTTTCACTGACGTTAACTTCACCCATATAAGTTACGTTAGTGTCACATACACTGCCCTCAAAATAAAATGTAACAAGATTTCTGATGAAATGGGAAGAAAATAAAATTTTCTTCCAAACACATGGTGCTAACATTTGCTGCTTCCCACTTATTTGGCACAAAAATGTGTCTTCCTCCCTCTTTAAGACAACAGATGTCACTAGCCGCACCTTTATGGTAGGTACGGTTGAATACTTTAAAATGGGAACAGTCTCTTTCTTGGAAACTTTGGATCTATAAATGTGTAATCATTCAAGCTAATACAGAAAGGATCTGCGGTAATTAAGGCTTTATTGCCAATGTTATCATGTCTAAGTATGAGATGCAAATTGAGTGCCAGTAATGGGATCGCATCCAAGTAGTGGAATAAAGGGAAACTTTTACAAAAACTTTTCTTCTGGACAATGTTTCCTGGCATACCATTGATGGGATCTGATCAAATATTTCATTCCAAAGCCATAGTATAGCCTAAGACTTTAAAATATCGAAACAAATACAACTGGAAATAACCCACCTTGTAGAATCTATTGTGTCAGATTCCAGTTCAGTAACCTTGCCCATTGTGACGGAACTCTTTTTTTAATATCTTTTGGGTATCCTAGTCATTAATTTACTAGAAAGTTATCAAAGCTCTCTGAATCCAGTTTTGTCAATTGCAATAAGTAATGTAAAGACAACACAAAGGTTGGAGATGGTAGAGATTATGGGGTAGGGAACACCAAAAAATCCATCTGACACATCAAATACTGATTATCATCTGATACCACAGTACACATGTTTAGAACTCCTCTAATATGATCAGAGCACCAGACTTGATTACATTATATTAATCTATAAGGTTTTGATCTAAATATTTTATATGTTGTGCTGTATCTGATTAAAAAACTATTCTAGATGAAGAACAAGAGCACAAAGTGATAATCAGCTGTACAGAGAACATAGTCATGTGTCATTAGTCAGTCTGGAATACGGAAAGGAAGAAATAGATTTTAATCGTAATTATAAAACATATACACAGATGGAGGGGTCTCTAGAGCGTAGACCTCCTGGATAAGGTGAACCCCAGCCTTGTCATACAGACTGCACGCTTTGAAGAGCTGACGTGTGAAGCCTACAGGCGACTTCGGCACATAGTGTTTAACTGGTGAAGATGTGATGTGCATCTGTCAGACGCGCGCTGTGATCAGGCAATGACTGACAGTGAGTAGGTGATCGAGCCTGTCTTTCCTTGTCAAAGATGAGGATTTAAGATCACTAGAATGAGAAAAATAACAAAGGACTGAACTCAGAGGAACAGCGAAGATCTTGATAAATCCCAGGATCTGAAAATAGGTTCTTATAGGGGATGCATTCTCACCTGTGTCCCCAACACCCTCTGTCATAACAAAGGATAGCACATAATACTTGAAAATGTTGCACAGGGAATCAAGAAATTCAAGAAAAGCTACAGAGTGGTGCCTAAAGGCCATACTACCAGATTACTCTGGGTGATGATCATACGAGTCAATATCGATCGTTAATGAGTTATCGTCGGTAGACAGCAGAACTTGTGTTAAGAGGAAATGTGTCGCCAACAATGAAAGTAAGAGGGAATAAACAATAGCAATCGCACAACAGAATGAACTCCCTCCCAATCATCGTCCCATGAAAATGAGAGTAAAGGAACTCCGATCGACCATCAGAGCTTGAAACTACTCTGTGGAGACTTCCACCATTCATTTATAGGTCGCCAGTACATTGATATATGCTTTCGTAAAGAGCCAGTATAATACTGGGCATGGAAAGCCTTGCCATAGGAGCAGTATAAAGTGACGACACAGAAAAAAATAAATTATATACTATTTTATTTTGGTGTATGATTTTCGCTTCCAATTAAAGTTAATGGTGGTAAAGCCACAAACAAATCCTTACTGTTTCTAATGCAGAAGTTGACAGTTTGCAGATTAAAAATCCATGTCATCTCATTTACCCAACCCATTTTTAGAATGTCGGTACAGTTCCCTCAATAACTAAACATGGATTCCAAGCTCTATTTTATTTTTATTATTTTGGACAAAATCATCAGTGATCCAGTGACCTCCAGAGAGCATATGTCATTACGTCAGGACCTCTTCCTGAATATTGGAGGATGGGGAGCCCTTGTGTAAACCTGGAAACCGGAACAATGGAAGGGTCACATCTGCTGCTCATACAATCCCTACAGGTCAACAAGAAGGCATCTGTATGTATAAGAAGGAATGTCAGCATCCTGCAATTCAGGCTACGGGAAGAGGGAAGTCTGTGGGGCTGGAGTCTGCTTGACAATCAGTGTTAAATATTATATAGATGTGTGTGTGTAAATGTGTGTGCGTATATGTATGTGTGTATATGTGTGTGTATAAATGTGTATGTGTGTGTATGTATGTGTGTACATGTGTATGTATATATGTGTATATGTGTGTGTATGTATATATGTGTGTATATATGTGTATGTATGTGTGTGTATATGTGTATGTATATGTGTGTGTATATGTGTGTTTGTATACGTATGTGTGTATATGTGTGTGTATATATGTGTATGTGTGTATGTATATGTGTGTGTATATGTGTGTGTGTATGTGTGTGTTTGTATTTGTATGTGTGTGTATATATGTGTAATGTGTGTATGTATATGTGTGTGTATATCTGTATGTATATATATATGTGTTTGTGTGTGTAAAATATATATGTATTTGTTTCTCATGAGTACTTACACTAAAAGATGCTCCAACTGTGACCTCAAAGTGTGGGTTTTCTGCACATCAAACTATTACAGAGCTAAGCTCCTAAGGCAAACAACCTCCATGATACAGTGTCGTAAGTACGATCCTATATGGAGCAAGAAGCATCCAGAGGTAAGGTATTCATATTTTTATGGATGCCTTAGATACGGCAATATGCATCCATAGGGGCACTGACAGACACAGACAGAAAAGGGACTCTGTGAAAGAACAATAAATGGGCCCTTTGTAGCTCTAGAGCTCCTAAAAATGCAAAATTGCACCAGCTTTGTAGGTAGAAATGTCCCCCCTTACTTCTTGGGCCCCTGTGCGGCCGCCCCTGCATAGGGGATATAATGAGGATTGCTATGGGTGCCGCATTTATGAATCATGTAGCGATATAAAACCACCACCACTCGTTGCCATTTCACAAATGGTCTATTGCCCTCATAAACGTGATGCTCACTGGTAACACAGGGATTGATACATGAGGCTCATTATACTGAGCTGAAGGAAATGGAAGCTTGGACTCACACAATGATAATAACATGTGGAGTGTCCTTGACCTAAAGACAAAGCCTTCAGAAGCTCCTAATTCAAAAGAAACCATTCATAAAAATCAGAGACGTCCTTCTCCAAACTGTGAAACTAAGCGTAAAATGATGTATCACAAATAGCAGAATCTAAGGCTGAACGTATAGGCCATAAAATTGTAATCAGTACGCAAACGTCATTTTCATGGATGGCAGAGATTTATTTTTGGTAGGAGAGGTAAATTTTTCTTATCCAAGCAACAACAAAAAAAAGCAATCAAGTGTAAATGACCAACATAAACCAAGCAGCCAGCGCCTAAAATCATAAAAAAATAATCTGAAACCACTTTATTGACATCTAGCAGCTGGTTTAACGCTTGTTCTGTCAAATACCTCATACACATACACTCTTGGTCAATCTTTTATGCATTTTCCATAGGGAGAGACGAGAAAGCCGAGGCCAGTCACCTGTGATGGTGCCTTATCTCCTGGAGAAACAAATGGAGCACAGACAACTTCTGTCTTGGTGGAGGGCCATGTTTAAAGAGTAACCATCATTTTATTTTTTATTTCATTAATCAATAATACACATGAAAATAAGAAACTTTGTCAAATATCTTTTTAATCTTGTCAGAGAAATCTGCTTCTTTCTCTGCCAAAATTGATCCGTCATTATCAAAATTCTCAATTCTGAGGTATAATTTGTATTCAGTAAAGTCAGACTGTCCCTTTACAGAGATAGATGGCAGCTGCTATGGATACAATTCTATCTCAGTAATGGGACAGTCTGTCTTTACTGAATACAAATTTTACCTCAGAATTGAGAATTTTGATAATGACGGATCAATTCTGGCAGAGAAAGAAGCTGATTTCTCTGATGAGATATATTACAAAGTTTCTTATTGTCATGTGTGCTATTTATTAAATTCATTTATGAAAAATAAAGTAAAAAGACGTTTATTAAGATTTCATAACTAGCATCAAAAGTGAAATTCAATGATTGTGGGTGCCATTATAATACAAATTTGGTTGAAAAAAAAAGAAACAAACCAGTGGTTTTGGGTGTTTAAGCCATAATAAGGCCTGTAAAATACAGCTGTTCTGTAACTGTGAAAGAGTTAAGCCTGACCATGCACATAAGAGGCTGCGACATACACGCAATTTAGGCAAGCACCCAAGTTTATTCAGTTGGCACAATCACAATGTGGTACAATCACAGGCTTCCGGAAGCAGAGGAGTAATGGATCCGTCAAAGTTTAAAGCCACCATGCCCAATCCTTAAAGAGGTTGTCGACTAATTTAGCATTGTCAATGTCTGATCGGTCGGGGTCCGACACCTGTCCCTACCATCGATGAGCTGTTATCGGTGTTGGCAGTGGAGCTGGCCGTCTTCTGGTAGTGGCCGCGGCTGAGTACTGCACATCGGCCACCTATTGATTTGAATTCGAGGGTGGATGCGTAGTACTCTGAAGCGGCCACTATCAGAAGATGTCCAGCTCCACAAGCGAGTACTTCTGTCCGGCGCCGCCGATAACAGCTGATGGGCAGAGATGCCAGGTGTCGGACCCAGACTGATCAGATATTGATGATCTATCCCAAGGTTGTAAACTAATAAGGAAACAGCCGCACTCAAAATTTTGTTTTTTCAATGCAAGTGAAAGAGTTTAATGAAGTCCCCATTACAAAACTGAGCGGCAGGCTGGTCACCCGATCACTGCTGTATTCAATCTCTATGGGGCTGTCCTAAAAATTCCCCACTTGCCGATAAGTGCAGGTCTTAGCGGTCACACATCCACATTAAGTTTTTTGAGCAGGGGGTTGGACCAGATGGCCCAGGAGGTCCCTTCCAACTCTACCATTCTATGATTCTATTCTTTGGATAGGCAATAACTTGTTTTTACTGGATAACCCCCTTTATATTTCATTTAACAAATGTTTTTATGGCTGAAATACTCCCCTATCATCAATTGTAGTCTACTGTGTATGTATGGGCTTCTTTAGTTCCCAGGTGGCTGTGTCATGGGGTAAGGTTAGGCCATCTCTATACATGGTTCTAGCCACTTTTAATATATGAGGTCTGCTAAAAGGGAAGGAGCCAGATGATCAGAATTTTACTGGAACACAATGTATTCTCCCAAATGGTTGTATCTTATTTTATCAATGTAACAGCATGTAAAACACCTTTATAGAGAGCCTGCATACGTCAATAGTTGTGGCACTGATATAAAATTATAGCAGGTCATACAAGGACGCCATCTCCTAGGACTCAATGTAAAATGTAGCTATTACCCTTACTGTTTGCTAGAAATCAATATCTCCTACAAATAGGAAGCCTTTCACATACTCAAACCCCCAACTAAATTCCTGTGTTACCATGGTTAATGCCCCTTTCCCCTCCGCCCATTAATATCAAGGCTCATTATAAAAACCCATTAAACCTAAATAAACTTTGCGGCAGCCAGTGAGGGCCGTAATGGACCAGACACAAGAGTCCTATCATGATCAGAAAAAGCAGAAATGGCAAAACGGATCTTTTTTTTCTGTGACTCTTTGTACAGACAGAGGTTGTAAATTATTTATTTCATATTTAGAAAAAAAAGGAGAAATTAAATCCCTATCATGTGCCACAATTACAGGCTGCGAGTGTAGAGCGCTGTGGCATTTAGTGGTTGTGTGGGTAGAAGGTAAGATGTGGCGGGGGGCTCGTGTGACAATAATGGCACTGCTTACTGTAGTGGATGAAGATCGGTTGTGTGCATGCCCAATATTACTCATGTGTCTGTATGCGTGTCTGCCCTCTGTAAGTAATTCTCTGATGTCCATGCAAAGATGCACAAATCAAACTGCATTATACACTCAGAGGTCTGAACCGACAGAAATAGCCTTGCTGACGTGAGCCGATGTTCCCACAAGCCACAGAGGGGAACAGGATCCCCACCCCAGCCCACGTACAGCGGGGGAGGTCAGGTGAACGTGCCTGAGAGAAACACTAAACGCATGGCTTCGATAAGAGGAAATCATCATTTAGGTACAATCGTTAATAGATTATATATGGGATGAGGAACCTCATACTGTAATTTACAGCTACATTCGAGATCCGGTACTGAAGAGTGACTCCATGCCTGTACGGATGACTACGTCTGCAAATGGAAGGCATCAGGATACACCTTCTTAATACAGCGTAGTAAAAGATGTACTAACGTTTCTCAGCAAAGCATATGTAGAATAAAATAATACACTTTTATCCAATTTTCTAAGCATTTTTGTCATTAATGTCAGGTGCTCATTTCTCAAAAAAGATGGAGGCCAAACGATGTGAACAGAGCCTAACAAAGGTCATAGATCTTTGACGCGTTTCTTGACACAAGTCCTCCTCCACCTAAAGTCACACTTCTAAAAACCTCATGACTATCAAACGTAAGTGGTGAAATGCAGACAATAGCCTACTTTTCGTGGGCATACTCCGAGTGAGGAAAAATGGTGGAGTGCATATACTAATTAGACATAGTGCAGTGGGCTGGGCCGGTGGGCGATACAGGTGGTAGTCCTGTGCTCATGAGGTTACAAAATGTTAGCAGCTCTGCTGTCAGTCGGCTGACTAAGGTAAGATTGGGGCAGAAAGGGAATGGTTTCAGAGATACCTTATAGTACCCACTCCAGGCACGTCACTTGTGTTGGGTGAATGGGAGACTTACCGATGTGGTCGTAAACCTGACAGAGCTTTAGATCTATGACAAAAGTTGTAAAATGCATATTAAAAATAAACGTGGACATCCTATGGAGGTGTTTATACTGTTACACACCCATAGACTACCATATAAAAAAAAAGTATGCAGAAGTCGTGCACATACATGACCACCACTCCATTTATTTATATGGGTCTGCAGCAGCAGTAGTGAGCATGTGCGACCACTGGTCTTGTATATATAGTGAATGGAGTAGTGGTCAGACATGCGCACTAGTCACACGTGGGATTAGTGGGGGCCCAATGGTCGTACTCCCTGATCATACACTTCCAAAGAACACAATGTGGCCACAATCTTCCTGACTATCGTAATCATCCAATTGCTTTAGACCAATGGAAACATGTTCTACAGGTCTGAAAATGTAATAACGAAGAGCTAATCAGATCAGCGTGCAGTATTTACAACTCTCCCTACCTGTGACGTCCCTAAGAGACTGTGGAGAAGACGCTTGCACCTGCTCCCTCAACAATTGCGTGCTTTTTCCTGACGATTGCCAACTATTGAAACCAACCATGTGTCACTCGATGTTTTACTGCTTCAAAGCCGAGTGGGAATATTGCTCAGTAACGGACTTGAGACTCGTCTGGTTAGCGGAGAGTTCGGATCGGGAACGCTCCCACAATGATGCAGCAAGCAAATTATATGGTTTACTGATACAATATACAATTTCCCATAAAGTCACAGTATCTATAGCGAGAACTCGCCATATCATCTTATAAAGGCTTTCCACAAATCATTAAAATATGCTACATTCACATGACCGTATATTCGGTCTTATAAAAAGGACCGAACACGGCGCAATGTTATTCAATGTGGTTGTTCACACGGAAAAAGGATATTGTGGGAAGAAAATTGGCACATACACTAGTCTCATGTTTTATATGGACTAATGGTTACATTGAAAAAATTACATGAAAAAACTTAATTGGGCGTTATAATTTTTTTATTAGTGAATGTAAAAAACTGATGTAAAAAATAGTCAGGGCTCCCAATATGTAAGAAAAATTGTACGTTTTTTCTAAGGAAAAACAGACAACTTCACATGCTCATGGACCACGCACTACCAGATAGGTGTTTAGTCTGGACTAATACATAAGGTTTATCTCTATGATCCACCCGAGAACATCAAATGTATTTCATTACACAAGAAATGTGAAATGACAGGTTATTCCCTATGGTTTTGCTGCAAGCACTGAGGACAGCATGGAAAGCTGATGGAAGCAGCAAGCGTGAAGAAGAAGAATCCTGCCGATTTACACAATGGGGGATCGCTAATAAATTAAGAGATGGAGGTAGGAAGACGTTTCTAAGAGCTTTAGTCAAAAAATTATTTTTCTAGAACATAAAATGTTATTTATGGCAGGTTTGTTTAGGGTATTCTGAAGGTTAGGGTTCGCAAATATCCAGTTGCCATAAAACCTGACATCTCTTTAGGATTTTGTAACCAGCACAATGGTATCTCTCTGACCACTTAGCAAATCCAGAACCAGATAGAAGAATCAAGAAGACAACATCAAAGTGAAGGATGTAAGACAAGAGGAGGGAATGCTGTTTACTTCCTGTTCAATATCACGCTTCCTGGAAAACAGGAATATCCGCCAGGCATCACCCAAAGGAGACCAGAGGAAGCCACAGCGTCTACATCGCTAGCTTGATGCTCATTCATGAAAACGATGTCTGAGGACTGACTATGGAACAACAGTAGGACAGCCCAAATACTCACAACAAGGTCCATAACAAAATTGTGGTTCCATACCACAGACATATTTTGTTAGTTTATCAGTTTAGAGAATCTCCGTTTTTGTTTCCCTTAGGCTGCGCTCACATCTGAGTATAAAATCGGTGAGTGCAATGTGAGAAAAAAAAATAAAAATCTATCCTCCAATACCTCCTCAAAAGAGTCAAGATGGAGGCCAACAGCTGCACTTGCCTTCTTGATAAGTTTGTTGAGCCTTTTAGCGTCAGCTACTCGCACACTACTGCCCCAGCAAATGATAGCAAAAAAGATGGCGCTTGCTACAACGGACTGGTAGAACATCTCCAGCATTTTAATGCACACATTGAACGACCTGAGCTTCCGCAGAAAGTACAGTCTGCTCATTCCCTTCTTGTAAACCTTTTTTGTATGACACCTCCAATCGAGTTTACTGTCAAGGTGAACCCCCAAACATTTGTAGCTCTCAACCATCTCCACCTCCTGGCCAGTAATAGTGATCAGTAACTAATCCTCCTTTTTCCTTCTATAACTCACCACCATCTCCTTGGTTTTCTTTACATTTAGTTCTAGACAGTTAGTCTGACACCAATCCACAAAGTCAGAAACCACCCTTCTATATTCCTCCTCACCCCGGCCCCCCACAATGCCCCCTACAATCACGGAGTCATCTGAGAATTTTTGGAGGTGACAAAAATCAGATTTATACTGAAAGTCAGCTGTATACAATGAGAAGAGGAAGGATGACAGCACTGTACCCTGAGGGGCTCCAACACTGCTCCGTACACTGCCAGATACCACCTCCCCCATCCTTACAAACTGCGGCCTGTCTGTCAGGTAGTCACTTATCCAGTTCACCATCCCCTCATCTACCGCCATATCAGTCAACTTATTACGTAGTAAGAGCTGTGGAAGAAAATGACGTAACGCATAATATACTGCATTTAGTTCTTTTAGGTTAGATGAGTGGTGGAATTCCTCTCTATTCCAGATCCCTTGGCAGAAGCCATCTCCCATGTGGGCGCCCCATCCGCCGGGACTAGCATCGGTGGTTAAAGTATGGGAAGGAGTTATTACCCACGGGACACCAACTGCCAAATTGTTCCCATCTAGCCACCATATTAGAGAAGTTAAGACTTCCTGAGATAAGGTCATTTTCTTTTCAAGATGACCATGTAGCCATCTTTCTTCTTGAAGAATCTGATGTTGCAGTGTCCGGGTATGGTACTGTGCCCACTGAACTGCTGGGGTACAGAACAATGGCCTTGCTTCTCTCAGAGACATGCGTGGATTGTCCATTGCTGCCGTAACCTTGTTTTTAATAAGCGATATCTTTACCTGCGGAAGTAGACACTTTTGGCTTGTGGAGTCTAGATGGAACCCTAAAAACGTCTGGAGGAAATGTGGGATAAGTCTGGACTTTTTGAAGATGATGATTCAACCTAGATCCTGTAAAGATGAGTCTGTATCAGCTAAACGGTCAGTGCACTGGGCAGCCGAATTCCCGACAACTAAAAAGTCATCAAGGTAGGGCACAAGTTAAGGTGTCTTTTTGACAAACGTAAGCCATCACCTCCAACATCACTTTGGTGAAGATTCTTGGTGCTGTGGAAAGGCCGAAGGGCATGGCCGTATACTGGAAGTGTCGGATCTCGCCTTCGAATGTTACTACGACCCTGAGGTACCTTTGCATTCTGTCATGGATAGGGTGATGGTGATATGCATCTTTTAGATCAATGCCTGCCATCATGCAATTTGGAAAAAGGAGCTTAAGGCTATGTGCACACGTTGCGGAATTGCCGCGGAAATTTCCGCTGCAATCCCGCACTTCACTGCTGCGGGAAATACGCATTTTTATTGGTATGCGTATTCCTGCCAGAAAGTAGCGTTTTGCAAGCGTAATTAGCTTGCACAATGCTAGCGTTTACCAAGCGATCGCTTGGAAAACTGATTGACAGGTTGGTCACACGAG
>VIAB01005876.1:8599-33009 GCA_009801035.1 Oophaga pumilio
TGCATGTTTTCCGCGGTTTTCACATCATTCTCCACCTGATTTTTAGGAAGGATTTTCTTGTATGAGTCATTACAGATGGAACAAGTGATTTCATGGACTCTCACAAGACCTGATTTTACTTTGGGTTCTGTTTTCCCTCATTTTTCTATAAAATTGAGTAATAACAGAAATAAATGATTTTCACAGAGCAAAACATGTTCTCTAATGTTCCCCCGCCGAGAATCCATGCAGCGCCGGTGCAGTGTGACGGTGCAGCACTCGTAGCTCACCCATTGCTGTCTCCTCAGGTTTGGTCACCGGCTGGTCCCTGGCGTTTCTGGCCTTCGAAAGATACTTTGTTATCTGCAAACCCATGGGAAACTTTTGCTTCAGCTCCAAACACGCACTGGCGGTGGTCGTGGTCACCTGGCTCATTGGTTTCGGGGTGTCTGTACCCCCATTCTTCGGCTGGAGCAGGTAAGCGACTACTGCGGTGCTTGGTGATGGCGGGGAGGTGACTCCCGGAGCCCGGGCGCTCGGCAGCTGGGGCTGGCGGTGCTGCGTGTCTAGTACAGAGCAGGAGAGGGCACAGACCGTGCGGCGCTGTGGCTTAGTTGGTTAAAGCGCCTGTCTAGTAAACAGGAGATCCTGAGTTCGAATCTCAGCAGTGCCTTAGTTTTTATTCTTTGCTTTTTCTGCAACTAAGCGATCAAAGTGGTTTTTACAGAAAAAGAGATTAATGAGCTGCTCAGATTGACCAATCATAAAAGTTTTGTGCTACAGGGAGAAGTTATACAGCCCATGTTCTCACTCTGAGCTGTAATCTTTCCTTTTTTTCCAGCAGATTTCAGAGCTGACATCTGACTCCGTTTCGAAGGCGCAAATTCATAATTTATGTTTTTTTAAGTCACTTTTTTTTGTCTCGTCATATTCGTTGACGGTTTTTGCATCAAATTCTCCAAACCTGGAAAATGTATTTTGAGCAAAATCAAAAATATTCTTAGGGCCCTGATTCATTATTGCATTTGCAGTTTTTGTGTCTAGTTTTTGGCGTTTTTAATTTAAAGGGAACCTGTCATTGCAAAAAAATGCAGATATAGGGTTACTCTGCAGGTTACTAGGATTCTGAAGCCTTGCGGCCACGGCACTGAGAGCCCCGCTGCCAGAAGGAAATGAACTTTTCTTCACCCAGCAGGCTCCGGCTTTCAGTCACCACTCAGCACACAGTGTGCAGAGGCTGTAACCGCGCCCGGCGCTGACTGACAGCCGGTTGTGTGCTGATGCACTGCTGAGTCGCCTGTCACTCAGTGCCGGAGCGCGGTTGCAGCTGCTGCTGTGTATTGAGTCGTGACTGAAGCCGTGCCTCTATGACTGAAAGCCGGAGCCTGCTGGGAGGAAAAAAATGAATTTCCCCCCAAGAGCTGGGCTGTCAGTGCGGCGGTCACATGGCTTTAGATCACTATTAGCCTGCAGATTAAACCCACATCTGCAGGATAGTAACATTTTTACATGACAGGTTCCCTTTAATTCTTCTTCTAATCAGCATTTTTTTAAAGTCTATTTTTATGCCTGTTTTTTTTTTTTCATTTGATATTGTGGCCGGGATTTGGGTTTTCCAGGTAGTTTTGGCTGATTCATCAACTTACAACCTATTGAAAAGTATCAAAAAAATAGTCGCCAATGTCCTCCAGTCTCGTACTGGAGCGATTTTATGCACGCCAGTTATTTTCGCACAGTTTTTCTGCCATTAGCACAATGTAAGATTTTTTGAGTTAAAAAGATTAAAGACAAAAATAAAGACCATTTTTAACTTTGCGCAAAATTCATGAACCTTGCTGCGCCACTTTAAAGAGTTCGGCTCAACAAACGGCAAGAAAATATCACAAGGCTATAAAGAAAAGTGGCTTAGAGAAAAACGCAAAGTGTGAATTCGGGCCCTTATTTCTGGCTTTAATGTGTTCCGCTAAAATGTTGCAAAATTAGCAGTGAAAAACAGATGCACCTACACCGACTCCAGGGGGCGACTGGAGAACTTCTGTGCAGACGATTTGTAAAAAGTCGCAGTCGAAGAATAAGCCAAAAGCATTCAGAAACTCCAAAACTCACCCACTTTGGCGACCATAAAGAAACAGGCTGACACAAATAAAATAGACGGTAAAAAGGCGCAAATTAAAGGAAAAATTAGGCACTAAAGAAAAACACCAAAATGAGCAAAAAAGGTTTCTCATAGAGAACACAGGAGTATGGATGAGCAGACCAGTCAAAGTTCAGGTTCGCCTGGTTCCACGAACTTTAGTCCAAAGTTTGTCTTCCAGTACTGTACCCGAACCCCATAGAAATCTCTCTCTCTCATTATTTACTTGTTTTCTTTTTTATCTTTCTTTTTTATTTAAATTGTGTTATTCATAATTGTTTATTCTCCTTCTCTTTCCCACCCAGGTATTTGCCAGAGGGTTTACAGTGTTCATGTGGTCCAGACTGGTACACGGTGGGCACTAAATATCGCAGTGAATATTACACATGGTTTATATTCGTCTTCTGTTTCGTTATTCCGCTGACCCTTATCTGCTACTCATATGCGCGGCTCCTGGGAGCACTGCGGGCGGTAAGTTTATTACTCATGGAGCTATACTGTAACCCCGATGTTTTGGCTTTGTGATAAGAAAGCCTAAAGATGGAGATGGAATTATTCATACTGATATCAGGATACAGCAGCTGTAACAACGCAACTACCGAATTACATGCTGACATGAGAGGAACTACTAATCCTAGAGACAATAATAACTGCACTAGAGCTTATGAAAAATTATCCAATTTTCATCCAGTAAACTCAAACTCATCCATTCATCAAAGTGTTTTCTCCAGAATTCTAGCGTAAAACACTTTGATAAGTAGCAAACTTTTTGCGTAAATCGAAGTTGTACAAAAATCTTGTAACTTTTGGCGTTTTCACACCAGGTCAGCCCAACTCCACTGAACGGTGTGGACCTACTGTGGGATGGAGGCGTGAGACCACAGCTCGTCTACTTCATGATAAGCTGTGGCATTCCTTGTGCCAGAGATCTTACTCCAGTCATCAACTGGAGTAAGATTTGGGTTGCTGCCCTTGTCAGATGCACCAGATTTGTTATTCACACCAGCTTTGATGATTTTCTTATTTTGTCTCTGATTCATCAAACAGAATTCGATCGTGAAATGGAGCAACATTTTTGTGCAACTCGTAGTTGAGCAGAGATTGTGCCACTTGTTTTATGCCAATTCCGAGTTGTGAGCAGAGCTTAACTAGGAGGGATGTCAATGACAAATGGATCGTGTGTAAAATGTGCGAGAGTAGGGTAAAGTATGAATGAAATGGAAATGTACTCCAGTGTATTTCCTCCGATGGCGCACACAGGAGCTGAAAGATGCGCCAAATTCTGAAGACGTGTAGGGCTTTTCATTACGTGTAGTGCTCTTCATCCCACTACTGAGGAATTCTTTAGGACTGTCCTACAAAATGCCAGTCTTGATGAATTTTACCCAAATTTTACTTTAAATGCATTGATCAATAAAAAAGTGATTTTACAAATACACATAGGTTATAGTCCAAATTAGTAAATAAAATGCTTAGACAGGGCTGGCGCGACTTCATCTGTGTGGCGTAACGTCGCTAGCCCTTACCAATCAGCCTCCTGTCTAGCTGCCAGGTGTCACCGACATGGACACTGGACCAAAGGTCCCATAGACTGATCCATTCATTTCTAGTTGATGTTTAAAAAAAGGAAAAATGTTGAGTGTAGTGAAAAGAAAAAGATGTTTTAGCTCCATTTCACCATATTAGTTATGATACCTATGTTAGACTGTATAGTTACATTTTGCACTGGGTGGAAGATGTGTCTGTGTATAAAGTATCAACTTCAACTCCTTGGAATGTGAAGTGCTGATGTGGCGGCCAGATGTTTCAACTTTCATTACATCCCATGAGCAGGCACCTATATGAGGCTCGTTGGTCTAGGGGTATGATTCTCGCTTAGGGTGCGAGAGGTCCCGGGTTCAAATCCCGGACGAGCCCTGTTTTTTTGTTGGACACTGGAAATATTGCATAGACTTATGATGTATTTTGACGTTCTAGTGGACAACTTTTGCAAAACTTGTTATCTTTCATCTACTTCCTTAAATCACACTTCACGCTGACAATGTATACCATAGTTCAAATGGTCAAATCCTGGATCCATTTCAACTTTAAAGTGGTTGTGCTCTACTTGGCAACCCCTGGTTAATTAATTTGGGACCCCAATTAAAATAACTATCAGCCGGTGTTTGACTGCAGGTTATCAATATTCAGTTAGGGCAGATATCCGCTCTGATAAAATAGTAATGGCTGCAGCTGACGAGTGGCCAATCATTGCCTGCACGTAACATAACACTTCACTTTCCAGGAACTGTGGCACTGAGATTGCTGAAAGGGTACTGATTTGGGGAGTTGAGTCTTACTGTAAGTCTTTTTATTATATATGAGGTCCAACATTGATTAAAGGGAATTTGTCAGCAGGTTTTTGCTATTAAATCTGACAGCTGCATAATGTAGTTACTTATTTGGCTGTGTGCTGTAGTTTCAATACAATCAGCATTTTATCAGCAGGAGATTATCACAAGAGGACCAGGTCTCGTGTAGTTAGTCGGTCTAATCTGCATAAACCAGCCAGGGCAAGGTATTTTGGTGCACTAGATAGATGAAGCTGACGGCGCCCCACCCCGATGAACCCTCAGCACCCAAGTAAAGGAATGGGTCAGTGACTAAGGTAACATGACCCCTAAAGTACCCTCCTTCCTTTTTCACCAAAAAATACAAGCAAAAGTAAAAAAGTGGTGTACTTTAGGGGTGAGGCCCAAGAGGGAGTGGGCCCGTTTGGTTTCAATTAAAGTGTCCATCATTTGGCAGTTGCCCTAATGGAAACTAAACAAATAAAGGGATACGGATACATATGATTGTTTTTAAAGAAGCACCTCCTTCCCTTCGTCCTCCTCCCATCAAAACTTTTATTATCTCAATTTATTGCCTTCATCATATTTACAGCACTGTGTACTTACAATTGCTCATTTTGCCCTTCTACCCATCCGTTAGGTCTATAACATAATGTGATTAAGAACTGAGTAGCTGAATCCTTCTAAGTCAGGCACATATACATTTGTATCTCATGAACCTACAACTCCCAGTATGTCCTTAACAATGATAGGAGATGTTGGAAATTTCTATCAGTCTTTATCAGTCTGCGGACCATACAGGAACCACAGTACTGATGATACGCAGTCAGTATCAACAAGTAATCATTTACATCCAGATACGTTATGGGTGACCTATTCTCTGAGCCTTTCTTTCTTTTCATCTCAATCTTGTCAAGACACCATGGTGACTTTTCATATCCACAGCTAGCCTCTGCAGACTTCACTCTTCTGCAGCACATCCCGACACGGTCCCCCTTAAAAATAACATTGTTATTATAATGCCATGTCCTTATCTGTCCATGTTATGACTTAAATAAGCCTCCTATAGTATATGACCTCCACTTTGTCCTCCTTAAAGAGCTACACCCACTGCACTGTCTGCCACTATCAGCTATAACCGCCACACTGTCCGCCCTTATGAACCACAGCCTAAACCATGGCTGTTACCCCTCTAGTCTTCCCTTACTCTCCCCTCTCCATATTCATTCTTTGCCCCTTTTCAAATTATGCCCTCATACTGTCCACCACGTTGTCCTCTCCAAACTGTATCCCCCCCACACTGTTCTCCTACACAGTATGATGGTGATCACACCCGTCCATACAGTGTGATATCCACAACATCCCCCAACGTACAATATGATGTCCACCACAGTCACTCTCAATATACAGTATGATGGCCACCACAGCCCCAATATACAGAATGATGTCTCCCCACAGCCCCGTACACAATGTTGCCCAGGGCGCAGGCTGAGAGAAGGGTGAGCGGTGTCAGTGACTGATACCGCTCACCTCCATGCCTGCGCACCAGCCGTCATTGTGCTGAATATCTGCAGCTAAAGGAAGATACTAGGTGGCCACAGACATTCAGCCATGGCAATTGTGTGCCCCTCTCAAGGAGGCAGCGCCCTAGGCAGGTGCCTACCCTGCCTACAACCTTGTCCTGGCCCCTGAACCCAGCCTTCACCACTGATATGCAGCTTGCTGCCAATTCACAGTGTACATAGAACGCTGCCAATCAGGGCTCAGCATTTTTACCACTGCTACATCTATAACTGAGAAAACAAAGATTCTATCCAAACTACACCAAGAAGTCCAGAAAGTGATACATCCCTGGAATCAGGGTCTCTGACTACATCACCCTGTTCTTAGAATCCATAGTAAAACCTGTTAAGCAAGGCTTATCTAGTAGTGGACACTGTCATAAGGAGGATCTGTCACCAGATGAAAAGCTGCCAGTTTTTGCTCTTAATTTATTTATATTTTGCTCTGCCCAAATAGTTGTTTTTTTTGTTTTATTTTTCAACTGTCTTATGGTTATGGGTCTTTTTATTCAGTGCCAAGTTTTTCTGTCTTTACAAGGGGGCAAAGCTTACAGGATTCTCTGGGGGTCATGTCTTCAGGCTGCTCTGCATTATTGCCCTTTGATCCACACCTTCTTGGCAAAGAGCATAAAAATAAGCACTAAATAAAAAGGCCATATCTTTTGAACAATACAGCGGATTTAAAAAAAACAAACAAAAAAAAACCACAAACAAACAGAACAATACACTTTGAAGAGCAGACAAAATATACTATGAAAAAAAATGGCAAATTTTGCTCTGGTGACCGGTCCTCTTTAAATATTAACTGGTCTTCTCTAAAAAAAAATGTCTATCCCTCAATTTGCCAGACGACTTTCCAGTTAGGTTTCTCCCAGACTGCATCCATCTTACCTGTTTCCCCTCCCAATCCGGCATTAGGCAGGCATTCCACCCTCCATGATAGCAATAGCCATAGAGCATCTGGACAGACTGTTACAAACACATTTTGGGGTCTCCAGACAGGCTGAATGGTGGAAACAGACACCTTCTATGCAAGATATTCAATAAACTGAGGCCTAAAAATTTGGCCCAAATTCTATATCCTTCTCTTTAACATGGACGCCTAAGGAAGCTAACCTGCTGAAAGAATTTCCTTGGCCAGTGATTTACTGTGTGAGCATTCCCCGTGTGTGATGCAGATGAGCTCTGGCACGGGACCTGCAGGTGATCGGGGAGGATATCATTTCTTTAGATTTTTGTGTTGGGTCAGACCAGTGGTCCCACTGATGTCACCCATATGAATATAGCAGTAGTGCACATGCATGAGCAGCGCTCCATTCACTTCTATGTGTCTATAGATCCACATGTGGTGACTGAAGCGATGGCCATGTGGCGCTCCATTCATGCAGGGAAATACGATCCTGTTCTCAGGATCAGTGAGGGACCCAGGCGTCTAACTGCCGAGCGATCCTGCATTCATCACCTCTTCTTTGGATATTAAATGTTGTTGGTGCGATAACTCCTTTAACTTGTTCTGCTTCCTGAAGAACACAAACAGGGAACAAAGTGCTCAGCGGCAAGCACATGATGTGAACATTGCCTTACATAGAATCATAGAATGGTAGAGTTGGAAGGGACCTCCAGGGTCATCGTGTCCAACCCCCTGCTCAAAGCAGGATTCACTAAATCATCATAGACTGATATCTGTTCAGCCTGTTGAAGACTTCCATTGAAGGAGAACTCACCACCTCTCGTGGCAGCCTGTTCCACTCATTGATTACCCTCACTGTCATGTTTTTAGCAGGCTCACAAAGATACCTACAGTCATTTTCAGAGGCTGATATGTTCGTTACTTACAATACATTAATAAATATGCCCTTTTGTTTACTTCTACCCTTTCTGCAGGCTGTTTGTTTTTACAATGTTTTTTTCCCTTCTAGGTTGCGGCACAACAGCAGGAATCTGCAACCACCCAGAAGGCTGAAAGAGAGGTGTCTCGTATGGTGATAGTTATGATCGGATCCTTCTGTCTGTGTTATGTTCCTTACGCGGCTATGGCCATGTACATGGTGACTAACCGAAATCATGGGCTTGACCTGCGTTTTGTAACCATCCCAGCTTTTTTCTCCAAGAGTGCTTGTGTCTACAACCCCGTCATATATTCCTTCATGAACAAGCAGGTAATGGGTATGATTAGGCACGAAATATAGCATACCAGCCAATAGTATGGCAAGTGTGGCTTTGACAAGGGGGACAGGAACTTTTAAAGGGAATCTGTCACACTAAATTGGCGGGATATTTAAATGATGGCAGTCAGGTCAGATGGGCGGTGTTTTGGGTACTTGCCTTAACATGTTGTTCGCCGCTGTCTCCATTATTTCTGGGAATTGTAGACGTTGCCCTCCATATAATGCGCCTGCGCATTGCAATCTGCGGGCAAAGCATACTGCGCGTGCGCAATTCAAGATTGCAATGCGCAGGTGCGTTATATGGAGGGCAACAACTACAATTCCCAGAAATAATGGAGACAGCGGCGAACAACATGTATGGCAAGTACCCAAAACACCATCCATCTGACCTGACTGCCATCATTTAAATATCCCGCCAATTTAGGGTGACAGATTCCCTTTAATCTGGATTAGCAGCTACTCCAATTAATAGAAAGCTTCAGCAGGTAAATTATACATATTCATTAAATGTGCTTGAATGAGAATGACAGAATTGTTTTATTCTTGTAGATCAATGGCATGTATCCGAATCTCAATAAAGTCTTATTGTTTCAGTTTCGGGGATGCATCATGGAGACAGTATGCGGGAGACCTATGACTGATGATGCTTCAGCTTCAAGTACCAGTCAAAAAACAGAGATGTCCACAGTGTCTCAGAGCCAAGTCAGCCCATCGGGAAGTTAATGTCCAGAAGATGACTGAGGGACGTGTCCACAGTCCACACCCGGCTAAACTGATGAAGCTCCAAGTGGAACTGCAGTTGAAATGTTTCTGTTTTTCCAAGCATTTTCTCTTCACATTGCCCAATGTTCTACCTCGCCCAATATTCATATTCTGGAACTGCACTTTAATAAAAAGAAAACTATATGGTCTATAATTACTGAGTATATTGTTCTGCTCTAATGTTATATTCACATTGTTTGTACAAGACAGAAGTGATCGGTACAAAACAAACAATTACTCCCATCTTACAAAGTGAAGGCATACTGCTAGGATAGGTCACCACTTTCATTGTTGGGGGGGTTCAACTTCCGGGATCTCACTAAAGCACTCTCTGCCCCCGACAGCGGTGACTTGCAGTACAACCACATACTTGGCAGCACATATCACAGCTCTATTTTTGATCCAAGGCATTTATAAAATCTTTTGTAGTCAAATATAAGAACACATCCTAAAGCTATCTTTTTTTGTTAAATCATTATGGTTACTTTTTACCCAACTATCACTGGTTACACATGGAACCAGTGACCAATAATGGAACAGCAGAGCTGTTGCAGGGCGATGACAACCCAATCTATTTTATGCAGAGACCAGGACATCAATGTCTGAGCCAGTATTATATATTACATGCTACAGTACAGAGTATAATTTCACAGGTGATGTCCTGAAGCATGTTGTGGTACAGTGGGGGAACTTTACATGAGGTCTAAAGGGTATGCCACACTAAGCGAGATCGCTACTGCGTCACCATTTATGACGCAGTAGCGATCTCGTTAGCGACTTAACTGTGTGTGACATGTAGCAGCGATGTGGCCCCTGCTGAGATGTCGCTGATCGCTTATGAACATTCTGAGCCGTTTTTTGGTCGTTGGTGTCCCGCTGGTGAGCCTGAATCGCTGAGTGTGACACCCTTTATGAACGACTTCACCAGCGTCGCAGGTGGGACTAGGTTTTCCCAACGACCGCAGAGGTCGTTATACAGATCGCTGATGAGATGTGTTTGGAATCTAACTAGCGATCACATAGCGATCGCACTAGCGATCTCGCCAGGTCGTGTCGTTGTCGTGATCGCTGGTGCGATCGCTAAGTGTGGCGGTGCCTTAAGTGCAAGTCCGTAGAAATAGATTTACTTTTGTTTCTCAAACGTGAAGAGACATTTTTCATCAATGTTTAGTCCATTTTTACCATATGCAAAAGGAATTGATGGAAACCTCTCAAGCTACTCCTAGCAATCAGTGACAAATATACAGAAAGATCATGAAACAGACTGCTGAAAATTGCATTCGGTTTAGGTTTCTACCTATTCAAAGACTCCTGCCTGTAAATATAGGGGACTAGTCTCATGTGGGCGTGAAAAAAAAAATGCTTCTGTGTGTCCATATTTCCAGCCCCAAGGCTAGCCCAAGACATGGGCACCATATTCTGGCATAATCAAAAGGACTGCCAGCACCGAATGACTGTTTAAACCAAGTACAGGAGCTCGGTGCATCATGGTGGAGCCAAACATTTATATACACCGTCCCACCAACTTGTTTTCCCTCAGTTTGTGACAGCTCCAGCTTTATAGCGCTAAAGTAGGGAGGAAAGATGGAAAACAAGCTTGTGCTATATTCAGCAATACCACAGTATTGCTGCATGGAGTAAAAATCAGTCTTTCAACAGAGCTCTGTAATGACAAGCACAGGGGTCTGTAACATACCCTCGGCTGTTATAGCAACCTGTCGGCAACCGTCGCTCACATCTTGAGTGATGGGCGCATAGAATGCCGCACCTCCATGCCGGCAAGCTGTTATGCCGCTCAATAGGGCCACTTGCGGTTGTTAGAGGCAGGTCCTGGCAGTAACAGCCATTATCTGCCAGGTATGAGGCTTGCTCACCCCATGAGCCCACTCCACACACCCACTACCGACTTTCGCCACATCTGGTGGGTATCAGTAAGTTGTTATAAAAGGTTCTCTGGGATTAGAAAAATCTAACTGAAAGAAAGGTCAGTATAAATAAATGTTTAAATACATTTAATTAGCAAACCACAACAGTTTAGGTAGGTAATCTCCATAGAATTAAAATGGCCACCATCTTGTTTCACAGAGAATCCTGTCCTAAAATGTTAGGACGGTGCCTGTGACCATGTGTAGTAGAAGCTCCACCATCCTTTTAGATGTAGGAAGATGTGCTCCACTAAAGCTGGAGATATTAGAGGTGCTGAGGTAAGAGGCCGCTCACACTTCTGTGTGCCCCGTCTTTCTGAATAACAATAACAGTATCACCAGGTCACAACAGCAGAGCTTACTACTGCACATGCTCACTGGCTTCTGTCCTAACATTCCAGGACAGGTTTCTGTCTGTGCAACAAGGTGACGGCCATTTTACTTCTATAGTGATTACTTCTCTAAACCATTGCGATCTGCTAATTAAATGTATTTTGGAATTTATTTACAATATTTTGCTTTAGTAATTTTTTTGGCCACTCCCTGAGAACACCTTTACCCTCCAACCTAATCTCTTCCAGTGCTACTAAACACTACTAAGCCCAGTAGTTCACCCTCAACATCAGATTTCATCACAACACTGTATTACAGGGAAAATCCTGCAAAGTGTGTCATAGGATGGACCATGAACAGATAAATTGTAAAGAACAACAAAACAAGTATTTCAAATGTCTTTTAATTGCAAATATTGTGTAGAGCTCAATGGTGTTTAGTTCTTGTAGCACCCATGAAAATACTGCAGCTTGACAAAAAATGGGTGCAAAGGTGTTAAAAGCAGTGACAATGAACAGTTAAAGTAAAGCTGACCATACACAAAATAATCCAAACCAAATCCAGCAATATTGGCAGGGGTGGGCAACCTTCTAGTAGGTATGAGCACAAACTCTTCCATGACAGATGACGGGGTAAAGAAGGAACATTGAATTTGAATGCCCAATCCCCACCACCACCCACCCCAGTGGAGATAATCCCCCACTAGAGGGGTCTTAGCAGCTTACTCCATTTTAAATAAATATGACTTCTCAGCCAGACTGAGTGTGCATGTATATGGGTGGCAGGATACGAGAGAGCGGTCGCTCGGGTGTTCTGATGTGTATGGCCATCTGTAGTGATTGGTGGAAAGGATTGCATAACATCCTGCTTTGACATAGGCAAAACATGAAAACTTTTCTTATATGTTTTGCTCCAAAAACTTTAGCAAAAGTTTCATTTGAGTCCAACCCAAAGTCAGGATTTGTGTTTCCTTTCTGTTAAATCCAATTCTTACTAAAAGCAAAAACTGCATTAAAACTGTGTGTGTAATTCCAGAAATAACAAGTAGGCAGCATTCCTGCATCAATATCACAAAAGGTAATCTCAACAAAGACATGTTCATTCAGGCTAAGAAGCACTCCCAACATTTGTTTTTCAATACCATGTAACTATGCAACGTTGTTTAGGTGCATTAATATACTTTGTGACTGTGGTCTTCCCTGCTATGCAGCATCACTCCGGTCCTCTTCTAGGTCACAACTTAAATTCCGATACCTGGGATCACACATACAGTTTTATGTGTGGCTCAGATGTTGTTTTCACAACATAATTGGAGACTCAGAACGAGACACCATAGATTTACACTGAGAAAGTAGCACAGCTCCGCACAATGGTCTCTGAGCCGTCAAAGAGTAGCGCACATGACCTAGAAGATGTTCCGAGCGGAGCTGGAAATCGGTCAAGATAGTGATCAGTAACTATATTGATGTACTTAGGTAAAAGAACTGTTGGCAGTGCTTCTTTAAAAGCATTTTGCAAAGAACATATGCATTAAGGAGTAACAATAACAAAAAAAAAACCTAAATAAAAACAGGGATTACTACTAACTGAAAAAAAAAATCCACATGTTCTTATATGCCTTACTGCATTTATGGCTGAAACCGGTGAAAACATTTCATTTGATGTCCTGTTGCTTTTTGTATCTATTTTAAGCAATTCATAGATAATTATAACAAAGATATCTCACAATAAAAATGTACATTTATAGACCTCTAAATTAACACTGGAATCAATGCGGTCAACTAAATCTATTTTATATCAGATGACTTATAAAAAAAAAATATACATAAATGTAAGAAAAAAATGGTTTAAATTTCCCTGCAACATCTTGTGTGGATACTGGACTCACTGTTTAATAGACAAGTACAATAACCTAGTGCTCTGTGCACAGACTAAAAAGGACAAAAAAGTATCAATGAAATGAATCAGGAGCCAATACTGAATTTGTGCTGGGGGTTGTAAACCATTAGGCCATTCATTTATACAAACTTTGTTAAAAAGAAAAAAAAAAAGATAGGCAGCAAAGTGACCTTTATGAAAAGGATTAAAAATACACATAATACTTTGCGCAAGCATACAATACTAAATCACAAATAAGGCGTTAGGTTTTGTTTGGACTGTTATAGAAAGAGTCTTTCACGATCAGAAGACAGCACTGGTCCATGATAACTAGGATAATCCAGCATCAATCTGATCTTTAGCAAGTTTTTTTTGCAAACGTTGTATAAAAATAAAAGTGCCATATCAAGAAAGACAGGAGGGGATTATAACAAACAGATTTCCAGAAGTTTCAAAGATCAACATAACATGTGGCATCAAGAATAAATGATATTGAAAATGTATGCGCCTTAAACAATAATATTAAAATCCAAAGGTTAAAAAAATAGTGTTAATATGAGGCAGAGTTTAGGATGTAACGTCTATGTGGCCTCAGAAGACTAGTCAGAGTTTTGTTTCCACGTGTCCTTTTTTCCTTCGTGTTTCAGAAAGTCAGCAGTTTACAATAAATTACTTTTGTTCCGAGCTATGTTCTTTCTCCACCCGCTGAAGCCCTACATAAGGGAGAGGTTCCCCTGATTGCTGTAGAGAAGGATGAGACACTCATCTTTAGAATTCATCATGCCTGACCAGTGCCTCTCCAAAATCTGTAGCCTGGCTACCCACAAATAAGTCGTATTTATCCACAATCTCTTCTCTTGTCAGTTTTCCATCCTGAAAGGTAAATACATGTCTTATTACAGAGTAAGTGGAGATGTGCTAAACTGTATTATTTTTATGAAAAGAATACATTTTGGATTGAATACATATGACAATTATGAGAGTGGACAGTCAGTATTTAGTATGTGATTAAAGGGGTTGTCCACTACTAGGACAACGCCTTCTTGATCAAACTGTTTGGCACCAATAATAAAACCTATACTGCCTGTGCTGGCATTCATAGTCCAATGGCTCTCGTGCGGTGTTGTGACCCGGCGCCCAATCAGCCCTGACATCACTATCTCAGCCTTCGGACAAATCGAACATGAAGAGGAAGTCTGGGCTGCAGCTGATCCCTGGCTTCCTCTCAATGCTCAATTTGTACGAAGGCGGGGACAGTGACGCCAGTGCTAATTGGGTACCGGGCATCATGTGTCATACAGCAGCACAGGAGCCCTGGGGGAACGACTGCCGACACCACGGGAACAGCGCCGGGAGGGGAGTATAATTTATTATTTTGTGGGGCCGAGCAAGGGGTATGAGAAGAACTTGTCCAAGGAGTGGACAACTTCTTTAAGCAGTTTCTATAGTGAAGCAGAAAGTCAAAGTACTGAACAAAGATTTTTTTTTCTAACCTTGTATATGATCATGCTCAGGTACCTTTAAGTACTAAATCCTTGAGAATCTGTTTTTGCTCTACCTGCAGTTTACGACGTTTGCTGCACTATGGTAAAGAGACATGCCTGTGGACCCCATAACCTAGGAGGATGTATTTTCAAAGTACCAGTCAGTGCTTGGACATTTTATACTTCTCTACACCAGGTTATAGGGTCCACAAGCCTTTTTCTTTACTCTAGTTCTCACACACACAAATTAACATTACCTTGTTTTGATCAGATTCATAAACAAGGTGGCGAGCTTCAGCTTCAGCATGGTCGTAGTCCGATGGAAGAATCCAATCTTTAGTTTCTTCTTTATCCATTTTACCATCACGGTTCTTATCTCTGAACTCCACAAATTGTTCCCTCTCGGTTTTCACCCATTCTGGCTCATCGGCATCACCATCATGACTGTACATATCACCTGCAATTTACAGGACGCAAAACAATTTATTGTCCCTTGTTAAAGATGCGGCGAAACGCGCGTTGGGCACGGCAGTCTGAGCGGGTAAGCAGCCTTCATCACCGTTTGGCTTTCCTCCTTGTTTAATATTATGCACTAGTCACTTTATTGTTCATTACTATTATTTTCTTTAAAACTTACATTGCCATTCTGGTGTATGAGTGTCCTTGTGCCACTTGGCTTTATATTTTTACTTTTTTTACATATGTATACAGCAGGAGCATAGCTGCAAATGTCTATAGAGTATTACTAGATTACATATATATTTTTTATCATGTAGTTATTTGATTTTTCATCATGATATATTCATTAATCATGACCCAGCAAAATACCTCCCTCCTGTATTATGTATTATTTTATATGGCTGCTATTACAAATTATGTATTCCGTTTAAATACTTTACCATACCCTGCTCTCCGCCCTTTTCTATTATTGTTTGATGTAATTAAGGTAATATTTATATCTATTTCAGTCGTGTTTCCATTTTTTAGGTATACTAATTTATCCAAGGTTGCACGACATTTATTATTGGTAGCTCTATTTAAGAAAATTTATCAGATAAATGGCATTTTACATAAGTATTACAGAAAAAAAATACTGAAGACAAAGAATTTAGAGTGACAAAAGTATGAGCCGAAGATCATTTTTTCTGCTCTCACAGATCACATTATGCATTTACTGCATAGACGGCTCACCTATGTATTCGTCCAAGTCAATCACACCATCTCCATTTTTGTCAATATCTTCCATTGTTTCCTGTAAGATTAAAATAAAAAAATACTCATGTAAGAAGACAGCAGAAAGCAATCAGAAATGTGTCTATAATGTAATTATTAAAGGCTGAGTTTAGATAGCCGTATGAAAGAAAGGAAAAAAAATTTGCATGTTTTTTATCAATGACAAAAAAAAAACATAACTATTTTTACCCACACTGTCATGCATGTCCGTTTTTGACATCCATCCAAATTCAACTCCATGGATCCAGAGTAGTTCACTCCAGTGTTTTGCAGCAGGAAACAAAGCAATGAGATCCAGTTCTGCAGTCACCAAACTACAGAAGACTGATTGTTGCAACAATCACATGACTGGAATGGAGCATGATGATCCATTCTGATGATGTGCTGTTCCAAGCACAAGCCTCAGAAATTAGGATGTCCGAAAAACAAGACTCCAGAGATTCTGGTCCCAACAGACCACAGGAGCAGAATCAATGGGGGTTAGAGTGGGAGAGTACACATCAGTTTACAGTTTTAAAAACATCATTGCAGTTTCAGACTTTTTCCAAAATGCATAAGTCACACAAGGCTTCACCGGGTTATATCCGCCTGAAAAAGTCACATCTACTGCAATCAGTCTCATTGGCCAACTTCAGATAAGGATATGAATCTCCGAACCCCATTAAAGGGGGTTTTGTATTATATTATATGGAAGACCTAGCCATGAATAACAGATAGGTGGTAGAGGAGGTGTCAGATTCACATCCAAAAGCGGCGCTAAACATTGGGGGACACATTGGGATAGGTCCTATGATATGTCCTTGTGGTGGGGTAATGGATAGACACATGAGAGCCTCCCCCATCGCATTTGGACAAACAGGACCAAGCATTGTTTTTGAAACAAAATCTGGTTGAACAATGAGCAACACTGGGTGAGATTGTTCCTCTTTTTTCCATATATGTTATCTATTACTCACCAGGACATTGATTTAATTGCTATGTACAACTTTTTTAAGATCTTGCCTGCTGGTTGTTTAGGGTTTCAGGGTTGAAATGTTTATATGTTGCTGCATTATCATTCCCTTACCTATGTCTATACATTTTCATCACTATGGCTAAGTGATGCTCTTTATGTGACTCCTTAGTTTTATGTATTGTATTATTCTCGTGGGACCATAAGGGCTTTATTATTTTATCCTGAACTATTAAAAATTTAATTTTATTCACACATCTACCTTGCTTTTTCATTCATACCCAAAAGCGGCCACTAAACTGTTCCACTACATACACTGTTCACATCTGGCTGATGCCAACAGCTCATTGGCGGCGCGCTGTGTCTGACCCTAACAATCTGACATTGGTTAACTATTTTAAAGTGAACCTGACAGCTGATAACACATGACATCACACGTATAGGAAGAGACATGTTAATCCAAGGCAGGGGGGAGGAAGACGCTGCCAGAAATCCACTTGTCCGATAGTCTACAGCACAACTCTGTCCCCAGCAACTACTAAACTATGTTTTTCTCTGAAACGCCGCAGCATCCTATAGTCACGATACATGCAGCCCATAAGACGGTCAGGTTCACTTTAAAGATAGGTCACCAGTATAAAAAAAAAAAATGGAAAAGTCCTTTAAGTTTACCAAGCTTCATTCAAACAGAAATGAACTATTTTTTATTAAGGGCATGCTAGTACTGACCAGTACAACAATATCTTTCATGTAGTCATACTCTTCAGGGTGAAGGAAAGCTGTGAACTCCTCTTTTGTAGCAATCAGATCACCATCCTTATCAGCCATTTTAAAGCGGCGCTCATCTCGAACCATCATCTGCTTATAGTTAAAACTGTTGTCAGGATCTGGATCATCTGCGAAAAGAAAGGAAAAAAGCCACAATTATAGATTACGGTAAGTAGATGTTGCCTGTAAGGAACAGCAGAATATATTTTAAGCTGTAGAATAGTAGAAAAACAAATACATTTTTTTTAAAAAAGCAGATGAGTTGCAGGATTTTCTGCATGTTTCTGAAACAAATCAGTGATGATGAAAATCTGCACAGGTGGTTAATCTTTTGCTAATATTTTTTATTTTCAACTGGAGGCTGAGCAATGAGGAGAGGGTTGTCTCATTGCATTGAGGGAAATCTGGAGGCTTCTACATCAGCAAGAAACTAGGGTAATGAGAAACACAGCCTCTGGAAAATCAGCCATAGCCTTTCAGGGAAAAACACCTTTGATTTATTTTTGCAGTTTCTATTTTATTAGTTTAGTGTTCCATTAACAAAGTTTAAAAATGACATGAAAGGGTAACATGTTACAATTAGTAACAGGAAGCCCAATTTGGGATTTACTACCCAAACATAATGCTACATATCAAGCTGCAAATTATAGTCATTCACCAAAACAGGAAAAAGATGAGAAGAGTACATAAAAAAGCAGTGATTTAAAGAAGTTTGTCCACTAATAGGACAACTCCTTCTCAATCTAAATGTTTGGCCCTGATAAAAATAGCGTATAGTCCCCTCCCCTCCTGGAGCTGTTTTAGCGGTGTCATGCTCGCTGCTCCGGGGCTCTCGTGCAGTTGTATGACAAGTGGTGCTCGGCGCCCAATAAGCGCTGGTGTCACTGTCCCCACCTTCGTACGGATTGAACAAGAAGAGGAAGTCGGATCAGCTGCAGCCCGGACTTCCTCTTCATCGGGGGTCAAACATTTAGATCGAAAGGGGGGGATTGTCCTAATAGTGGATAACCCCTTTAATATCCTGTGCAGAAGTGGGTATGCATTTTAAATTATAATCATGTCATCAAATGAGCATGGCTTTCTTGAATATGCCTAATCTGTCATAACACCCCAAAAGAAAAGCCACCTGGGTAAGGTCTGGTCACCGTTGTGGCCAAACAGGCATCGTCTACCTATCCTTTTCTACTAATGAAAAAAAAAATAATAGTAATAACACTGTATGCCTTCATATTCACCCCCACCTGTAATATTGAAATTTGGAGGGGCAATTATTTTGTTTTCTTCAGCCACATGTGGCTTTTTTTCCCCAATCATTAAATGGCTATTGGGGTTATAGACTTTCATGTATACTGCCCCTTTAATTTAAAATATTTCAAGGTTGAGCTCAAAGTATTTAATAAGACATTAGCTTGTAATTCAAAGTCAGGAACACTAAGGTGTAATAACCCGTACAAAATATGTTAGGACCCACTTATACCACTGTAACAGGCCTATCTATGGAGAATGGAAAGATTTTTATGATTATGCACAAAAATAAAATAACGATAAAAAGGGTCAGCAGAACAATATAAAGAACTGTTTTACATTTAGACTATTTTTACTTTGTCAGCCCAGGCACTATACCCATCCACTATCACTCGCCTTCTCCCTTACCCAGGTAAGTGCCATAGGTGACATTTCTGTACTCTTCCCATGATACGAGTCCATCCTGGTTCATGTCAAACTCGTGCCATTGCCGCTCCACGTTGTCGTACACGTATCTCCTTTGAGCCTTCTTGATCCATGCTGTCAGCTCCCCCTCCGTCACAAACCCATCATTATCCAAGTCTATTTTACTTACAATCATTCTACAAAGACAAAATGCAACGAATAAAGGTGACGCACTGACGACAAGCACCTACCGAGAATGTAACCATAGGTGGCATTTTTATATTCTTCCCACGACACCAGGTTGTCACCATTGAGATCATGACCCTTCCACTGTCGTTCTACATCCTCATAAATCCACCTCTTCTGTGCAAATTTTATCCAATCCCTCAGTTCCTCGACTGTTACAAGACCATCCTTGTCTGCATCTATCTTAACCACAATCTTTCTGTGGGGCCATGATAGCACCCAGTAACAAAAGAGAGAAAACGTTAGACGGTAATGAGGGTCGTGTAGATAGAATAGTAGTTAAGGTCACGATATGAAGCTTAGTAAAAGCGCTGGTCCATATGTATTCATAGCATTACTCAGTGTACAGTAGTGTTTATTTTCTCAATATTAATACATGTATAATGAATTAGTAGTTGGAAAGTTTAGTACAAGAGTGATTTTAACTTGAATACTCCATAAAAGCAAAGTTACTAAGAAGCATTAAAATTAGTCAGAAATATATAAAATATCAGTAGCCAGAAGAATAATAAGCATTTTCTTCATATCAGTCAAAATATACCATTTAAAGGGAACCTGTCAGCTGCCCTATTACCTCTAACAGCCACCATGTGTCAGCTCCAAGCCATTTCTGCGTTCTTGCAACCCCCTTCTTGTAATTTTGTGATCTCTATATCCTTCCAATAATCAAGCTTCATTCTGCATTTGCACTATGCAAATATTTCAGGACTAGCCAAAAGAGGCGTTGATTTCCCTGGATTAGTTCTGCCCCCATACTTTAACCACTCCCCTTGGGGTGATTTACTTAAAGGGAATCTGTCACCCTATTTTTGTGATATCAGGTAAAGATATCACTGAATTGTGCATCCCATAACTAATCTATTGGTACCTATCATAGCCCCTGACACCACAGCTTTCATGTCAAAATACCTTTGTAAACTTTGTTCCTCTGTATGCAAATAGACGCCTTCGGGTCCTCTCAGCGGGGCTTGTTCCGCTTCTCCACCCCCCTCCTTGGCTTGCTGGACGTATCTTCATCTGTCACTATCACAGACGCCGTACTGTTTCCGAGCGTGCGCGTTGAAAAGGGCCCTTGCGCGTGCGCAGTATGCTTTGCCCAGCAGTGGGCAAAGCATAAAATCATTACTTCGCATGCGCCAGTGGATCACCTACGGGGCATAGAAAGGGAAGCGCATGCACAGTACTGATTTTATGCTTTGCCCACTGTTGGGCAAAGCACACTGCGCACGCGCAAGGGCCCTTTTCAAAGCCCAAGCGCGGAAACCATCCGTGAAGGAGTAGAAAAGAAGTGCGTAGGGCAAGACAAGAGGCGGTGGGGGAATGAGAATAAACCCCGCCCATCGAACTGGATGCATCTATTTGCATACTGAGAAACGAAGTTTACAAAGGTATTTTGACATCAAAGCTGGGGTGTCAGGGGCTATGATAGGTACCAATAGATTACTTATGGGACACACAATTCAGTGATATCTTTACCTGATATCACAAAAATGGGGTGACAGATTCCCTTTAATTTGCAAGAGCAATGTCATTGACGGAGATATTTACATAGTGGTAACAGAATAAAACTTGATTTTGAAAGTATATACAGATTGCAAGACCACAAGAAGGAGGTTGCTAGAATGCAGAAATAGCCTTTAAGATCTCTCCTATAAGCTGCATGAGGCAAGTTCATGTTTTGTGGATTTTTTAGCTCAAATCTCAAAAGGTATACTTTTATTTTAGGGGAATTTAATTATAAACACAGCATGAGAAAGTTAATAAAATGGTGAAAACTAGTAAAAAGATTGTAAGAAGTTTTAAAAAGCAGATAAAATAGATCTAAAAGATGAATTCTGTGGTGGCATTAGTTTATTTTTACGTGGATATAACAACTTGAGGACATAAATATTTGCTTCACAACCACAATAGAAAACCCGTACAACTAATTTCAAAACTTGTTATATTATTAAAATATTCAATACACACAGAGTATGTACACACATAACCAGGAGAGTCAGCGGTCATACCCCAGCCTTTCTTTGCTCTCTTCTGCTGTCAACTGGTCAAAAGTTTTGGCTTCCTCGGCCCCAAGAAAAGCATCATGGTCATAATCAAAGTTCTGTGCGTCATCGTGTAACTTATCACTAAGTTGAGGGTCATGATGAATGCGATCTTTCTTTTCTGTAGGTTTGGAAAGCGCACAAAGGGCCCAAAGGCCAAGGCACAAGAGAAGGTAAGATCTTGCCATTGCTTCTTGAAGCGACCTAGGAAACAAACAAGTCAATTTAAAGGAACATTAGTATTCTTAAGAAATGGACATTCTAAGAAAGCAGCAAATGCTGGGGGCTCTGAACGCAATAACACTATAGAGATATCGTAAAAAGAGCTGAAAGATGAAATGTAGTAAACGTGATCATATGATGAAGGCAAATTGGAATCACAACTTTGTATATGACGTGCTTATTTTCTACTAGATCATTTCAGACCATACTGGCCCAGACTTAAGAGCCCTCACCCTGATGCAGGGGAGGACATATCATTGGTGCAACCTGTGCAGCCACACAGGGGCACAAGAGGTGAGGGGGCCCATTTATACCCCCAAAGCAGGTGCAATTTTGCATTTTTAGGAGATCTTGGGCTGCAAAGGGCCCATGTATTGTTCTTGCACAAGGGCCCTTATCTGACTTTGTTCGCCAGTGCTCTGATGCTATATGTAGAGTCACAAGTAATTTGTTCCAACATGCCTTCAGGGCACAAATCTAGACAATGTTCAGGCTGCCGATCTAGGAATAGCCCCATTGTACTGGATTCCTGGAAGTAGACACATAACTAAACACTCCTTCAAAGGAAACCAGCACCTGGGGCACATAAAACCTCAAACGCACAACACCCTTATGTGCATATAGTAGGTAAAATACGTGTGATATCCCAAAACAATGAACAGAACTTTTCCCCATTAATTTGTTGCATTAGCCCATTACTGCTATAATCCTCTGTCAGAGACTACCAGCCTGCCTTCTTATTGAGACTGATCAGACCCCTACACTACTGGCCAGAGCTGAGAAGCTCCTTCATTCTGCGCCATTTGCATAAATTTACTGTATGTAGTAGGTTGTGTGTGCCATGACCACCCGGGAACAGAGTCTGATTTATCACTGACATAGTGGAGTCTACTTCTAGAGCACTTTACAACTATTGTTCAGCGGATAGCATGCTCCTGTTCCCTGGTGCATCCCTGTGTTCTCTATGACAGAGCCGCTGTTGCTAGAATCATCTGACAGTGGGTTCTCTCTGCAGAAAACAAGAGGATCAGGAGACTGCAATACCTGAATGCCCCTGGATATACGGTAATTGTCAAGGGCAGCCAAAAGGCTTGGGGGCTGTCAGCACAGTATGACTGATCAAACCAAGTACAGTCGCTCGGTGCTTCATGGCGGGGCCAATCATTTATATACACCGTCCCACCTGCTTAGTATATATATCTCCACACTCCTCTGCTCTATGAAACCAGAGCTGTCAAAGAATAAAGAGGATGGAGATGGCTGTAAACCAAGCATGTGGGACGGTGTGTATAAATGCTTGGCCCCACCATGAAGCACCGAGCGCCTGCACTTGGTTTGATCAGTCATACGGTGCTGTCAGAGTCCCTTTAATGAAACTGACCGTGAAAGATAAGTTATCAGCAATCTACAAGAAAGGTGATAAGCAGTGTGGGTCCCTGGTAGGATGGAGGGCGCTGCAGAGGCCGGACACCACTACATTAGGGCTGTCAGCAAACCACTCCATTCTACAAGGAAAAATGTCCTCGCTCAGCCAATGGGTGCAGGGCCCAGCCGTGAAATCCCACTGATCTGTGAATTATCTGGGGCAGGGGAGCACGTCTCCCACCACAGAGCCCCTTTATGAGCCGGACCAGCTCACACGCCCTCCCCTGACACCATGTCCCACAGGTAAAGGGGCTTCCCTGGTCATAGTGTCTGCAGGTGGCCCCAATGCAGCCAGAACACTGCAGCCTTACACTACATGTATCTCTGCCTCCATTACACTTATGGGCAGAAAACTCCTCATCTCTAGAGAGTAACGCGTGATAACCGGAGACATGACTCCGTCCCCGCCAGCTCCTGCCGCCCTCCCGTGCTATCAGCAGCCCCAGTCCCGTTACCTGCACTGTTCTCCCTGCTGCGCCCGGCCCGCCCTCACACGCCGACACCGGAAGCAGCTGCTCTCCTGGTGGGCGTGGCTTCCTGCGCCAACGTTGCCTCGATTGTAGCTGCTCATTGGTGAGCTGCCGGAGGGGGCGGGCCACGTTTCTCGGTTGGTTGGAGAGCGCCACGTCCACACGAAAGCGCGCAGTGACAGTGAGGCCGCGGGGGGAGACTAAGCGCGTTCTGGTTTGGCGGGAGATTTGTGGAGCGCTGTATGGAGCGGTACGGGTAGGAGGAGCCACTGAAGCCCCGCCCTCTCGTGCTGGGACGTTCCTATTGGACGCTCCTGAGCCGCTGTGCAAGTTTCTAATACTGTGTATTGTCACATGACATGACTCTGAGGGGGACAGGACGGGTGGTAGCAGGTCGTGTCTGTACGGCCTTGTTCGCACCGCGTTATTGCAAATCCTGAGAGCTACACGTCTTTACATTGTCAACAAAAAAATGCTGCACAGAAGGCCACGAATGTGAACATAGAAGCAACGCCATACAACAACGTATTACAGAGGAGGGAGAGTGCTTCACACAGCATTTTAGTAACACGATTGTAAAACATGACAGACATGAGAAAAGATGGCCACAAAGGCTAGAGCTGACTCATGCGTCTGGTGCATTAAGAACAATGCGGTTGTGTCCATATCTAACACTGACAAGTACTGGTACAAAAGTATCAGGCACCATAACGATCCACATAGTAAGGCCGGGGAAAGAGAGACAAAGGCGCCGCAGCAAATTTAGGCCACGCCCCGACCACACCCATCCCACAACTAGTCACACCCATGTCCATGCTCTATGCTGATCACACTGACTGGTACTGAG